>CM075942.1:58037591-58066625 GCA_038030265.1 Corythucha ciliata
TCGTTTTTACATTACTCTGACACATTTCCAGTTGTTTCTGTCTGTCCTAGACGCAGTCAATAGCATTTTGCTCTAAATCTTCCCACATGTGTCCTGTACCCTTGGGTCAACCTCATTCCCCCAGCCCCCCTTAGCATTTTTCTCCACGACACGAAATGTGGGTTTATTGGGCCCTCCTGGACACTTGTCGATTTTTCACGGACACCCTCTTGAAGTGCGCACAAAGTTCTTTTGCTCTAAATCTTCCCACATGTGTCCTGTACCCTTGGGTCAAACTCATTCCCCCAGCCCCCCTTAGCATTTTTCTCCACGACACGAAATGTGGGTTTATTGGGCCCTCCTGGACACTTGTCGATTTTTCACGGACACGCTCTTGAAGTGCGCACAAAGTTCTTTTGCTCTAAATCTTCCCACATGTGCCCTGTACCCTTGGGTCGACCTCATTCCCCCAGCCTCCCTTAGCATTTTTCTCCACGACACGAAATGTGCGTTTTTTGGGCCTCCTGGACACTTGTCGATTTTTCGCGGACACCCTCTTGAAGTGCGCACAAAGTTCTTTTGCTCTAAATCTTCCCACATGTGTCCTCTACACTTGGGTCAACCTCATTCCCCCAGCCCCCCTTAGCATTTTTCTCCACGACACGAAATGTGCGTTTTTTGGGCCTCCTGGACACTTGTCGATTTTTCACGGACACCCTCTTGAAGTGCGCACAAAGTTCTTTTGCTCTAAATCTTCCCACATGTGTCCTGTACCCTTGGGTCAACCTCATTCCCCCAGCCCCCTTAGCATTTTTCTCCACGACACGAAATGTGGGTTTATTGGGCCCTCCTGGACACTTGTCGATTTTTCACGGACACCCTCTTAAAGTGCGCACAAAGTTCTTTTGCTCTAAATCTTCCCACATGTGTCCTGTACCCTTGGGTCAACCTCATTCCCCCAGCCCCCCTTAGCATTTTTCTCCACGACACGAAATGTGCGTTTTTTGGGCCTCCTGGACACTTGTCGATTTTTCACGGACACCCTCTTGAAGTGCGCACAAAGTTCTTTTGCTCTAAATATTCCCACATGTGTCCTGTACCCTTGGGTCAACCTCATTCCCCCAGCCCCCCTTAGCATTTTTCTCCACGACACGAAATGTGCGTTTTTTGGGCCTCCTGGACACTTGTCGATTTTTCACGGACACCCTCTTGAAGTGCGCACAAAGTTCTTTTGCTCTAAATCTTCCCACATGTGTCCTGTACTCTTGGGTCAACATCATTCTCCCAGCCCCCCTTAGCATTTTTCTCCACGACACGAAATGTGGGTTTATTGGGCCCTCCTGGACACTTGTCGATTTTTCACGGACACCCTCTTGAAGTGCGCACAAAGTTCTTTTGCTCTAAATCTTCCCACATGTGCCCTGTACCCTTGGGTCGACCTCATTCCCCCAGCCCCCCTTAGCATTTTTCTCCACGACACGAAATGTGCGTTTTTTGGGCCTCCTGGACACATGTCGATTTTTCACGGACACCCTCTTGAAGTGCGCACAAAGTTCTTTTGCTCTAAATCTTCCCACATGTGCCCTGTACCCTTGGGTCGACCTCATTCCCCCAGCCCCCCTTAGCATTTTTCTCCACGACACGAAATGTGCGTTTTTTGGGCCTCCTGGACACTTGTCGATTTTTCACGGACATCCTCTTGAAGTGCGCACGAAGTTTTTTCGCTCTAAATCTTCCCACATGTGTCCTCTACACTTGAGTCAACCTCATTCCCCCAGCCCCCCTTAGCATTTTTCTCCACGACACGAAATGTGCGTTTTTTGGGCCTCCTGGACACTTGTCGATTTTTCACGGACACCCTCTTGAAGTGCGCACAAAGTTCTTTTGCTCTAAATCTTCCCACATGTGTCCTGTACCCTTGGGTCAACCTCATTCCCCCAGCCCCCCTTAGCATTTTTCTCCACGACACGAAATGTGGGTTTATTGGGCCCTCCTGGACACTTGTCGATTTTTCACGGACACCCTCTTGAAGTGCGCACAAAGTTCTTTTGCTCTAAATCTTCCCACATGTGTCCTGTACCCTTGGGTCAACCTCATTCCCCCAGCCCCCCTTAGCATTTTTCTCCACGACACGAAATGTGCGTTTTTTGGGCCTCCTGGACACTTGTCGATTTTTCACGGACACCCTCTTGAAGTGCGCACAAAGTTCTTTTGCTCTAAATATTCCCACATGTGTCCTGTACCCTTGGGTCAACCTCATTCCCCCAGCCCCCCTTAGCATTTTTCTCCACGACACGAAATGTGCGTTTTTTGGGCCTCCTGGACACATGTCGATTTTTCACGGACACCCTCTTGAAGTGCGCACAAAGTTCTTTTGCTCTAAATCTTCCCACATGTGCCCTGTACCCTTGGGTCGACCTCATTCCCCCAGCCCCCCTTAGCATTTTTCTCCACGACACGAAATGTGCGTTTTTTGGGCCTCCTGGACACTTGTCGATTTTTCACGGACATCCTCTTGAAGTGCGCACGAAGTTTTTTCGCTCAAAATCTTGCCACATGTGTCTTGCGGGTCATTATTGCCACTCAGTTATACTGTGTTTTCCAAGGGGGAATACAATTTATGCACTTGAATGTTTTTATAGTAATTGTTCAATGTCTTATCAGTAATGACTGTCGTTTAATAAGGGTGTTATCATTGATAAGTCATGTAGATAATCGATTTGGTTTTGTTATCGTCTTATTTGCTGCCCGTAGATTGTCTGTGGGGTCGTTTTTAATTTTGGAGGGGTAGGTTTCAATCAGGTTATAGGGGGCTTATCAAAAGGAGGCTAGCTTCACGCTCGTCACGTATATCAGTGTCTAATCACAATGTTTCAAGGTAACAGACACAATGTTTCAAGGTAACAAATCACAATGTTTCAAGGTAACAAATTACAATGTTTCAAGACAACAAATCACAATATACCTATAAAAAAATATGACTAAATCAAGACTATCATGAAAAAATAGACGTTATAAGCGTAAATAAAGAAAAAATCTAAAGATCACTTTTAAGTGAGAAAGTGGCTCGCCGTAATTCATTTTTGGCGATGAATTCATTTGCAAGAGAATCTACATTCAAATTGTCAGATTCTTCCTTATAACAATTCAATATGGCCAAGTTATTCAACCTGGATTGCGACATTGTTGACCTAAGGTATGTTTTAAGCCTCCTTAACATGCTAAAAGATCTTTCCGCAGTACATGAGGTAATGGGAATAGTTAGAAATATCTGTAACAATTTTTTTAATTCGTCCAAGCCTGAAACATCTTGGAACGAGGAAATTTTTATTTTTTTTGAGAGGGCTATATCGAGAAACATATTTCTATGAAGTTCTAGCCTATGTTTATCAAAATCTGATTGGTAAAATTCACAAATGTTGTCGGCTGGCACATTATTCGTCAAGAAATTCTCAACATTACTTGAAAGTTTATTGAATTCGTGACTAAATCTAAAATTGAGACCACAGAGAACAAAGTCGATGCCCTCTTTGAAAATTCTTTCGTAATTTTCATCGACTGAAGACGTATGACCTGGGTTTAAAGCGTTGTACTCGAATTTGGGATTCGGGGTTCTCTTCCTTTGACAATTTTTGACTCTTTCAAATTGTATTTTTTGCAATCGTTTAAAATGTTGCGTAATTTTTCATGGAAATTTTCTCTCAGGTATCCCAAAGTCACTTTTAGGTTATTTACGATCTGCTGTGACTGGTTTAAATGCAACGAATGGTTTTGCAACAGTACACTTGTTTTCTCAATGTGAGATAAAATCATTTCTGTAATACAAATAAGAACAAAAGTTTCTGATTTTATTAAATGTTTATAAAACCCCTTAGCTTTTGACCCAACTTGGTTTTTTTCATTTAGCGCAAGGTCATTTAAAAAATTTAGTAAAACTTCATAATTTCTTTGAATAGAGAGCAAAGACTTATTCCTCACAGTCCATCTAGTAGGGCAAAAAGGTCGGAGACGAGTAGCAGTCTCGTAAGAGGCGAACAGGTTGAGTCGTTTTGGGGAGGCGCGAACAAAATTTATCAAGTCTTTAATTACCACAATATTGTTTCTAATTTCATCAACTTTAGCCAAGCAGTCTTGAGCTACAAGATCTAATCCATGGGCGTTACAGTGGACGTACAGAGCTCTAGGCTCGATTCGCTTAACTTTGGCCTGAAGACCATTATGAACTCCGGAAACATTACTTGCGCCATCATAACACTGGCCTCTTAAATCTGAGAATTTCAGTTGGAACCGCAGTAAAACATCGGTTAAGACTTTAAGTAACGTTTCAGCATCAGTCTTTGAAACTGAGTAAAATCCTATGAAATATTCGTGAATTTTAAGTTCATCATCGACACTTCTTATGCAAATAGCAACTTGTTCTTCTACGGCAATATCAGACGTCTCATCCAACATGACTGAGAAATATTTATGTTGTCTTATTTCGATCAAGATTTTGTTCAATACAGTTGTTGCAAAAATATCTACCATCTCATTTGATACATCATGGGATATCCACTTGTATTTAGACCTATTTAGCCAACTTTTCAGCAGCGAAGCATCTTCACATCTCAAATTTAATAAATTGGTCAAATTGGATGAGTCGTCCGAATGCCCTCGAATAGCGAGGCCCTGTTTCGCTAGGAATAAAATGGAAGACATAATTTTAATAAGACAAATCCTGGCCTCCTCCATCGATTTTTTGTGTGAATCATAAACTTGGGTCTTGACATTTACACCCTTATTAATTAATGAGTCCTTCAAATGGCAGGAACGATGTAGCTCTGACTTTTCGTGAGTTTTAAATTTCTCTACCCCTTTTTTCCAATTGTTGAAGCCATGGCACACAAAGGCTTCGTCCCCTTTTACTGACCTGACGAGATTTTCATTTTCTTTCGCGTACTTTTTGCACAACGTGCAGAACGCCTTATCTTGGACATTGTTATACTCCAGCCAAGTGAACTGGGCGACCCATGAGTTGAGAAATTTGCGGCTTGAGGTTGAGGCTCCTTTTTGTTTGCGGCTCGCTGCGGTGCTGAGATCTTCTGAAGGTTGCGAGCATGGATCTTGATTGTTGTTTGCCAAATTCTCAGTTGTCACCGGACCCTGGCTGACTTCAGTCGAAATGTTAATCGTCGAAAAGTCGTTCTGTCATTGTTAATAGTTCTTTATTTGATTTAGGAAATAAACTGTAGTTTAAATCATCCGTCTGTGACACAGCTGATATAACTTACTTGAAAACTTGTTAGGCGTACTTATACATGCACGGGTTTCAGAATAACGATGACAAAGAACTTTCGCCTAACTCGTAACTGCAGGAGTCAGGTTGAGCACCACTGAGGAAATAGTGATTTTAACGCCTGAGAAAAAATGTCATCAAGTATAAAATCACCCAAAACTAACATTATAACAAACCTTCTTTCCTATTTTCGATGAACCCCCAAAAATTTAATTTTTCAAGAGCAGAATTTTGAGTTCGTCAGTCACGATCAGGAGAGAATAAGCACACTTTTAGTGCATTTCATTCTGAAAATGCACTATTGGTCTCGTCGTGATGGTGGCAAACATGGGTCATGTCATGTTTTTTTCACGTTTCAGAACCTCTAGAACACGAATTCAGTGGTCTCCGGAATTCATATATATATATATGGCCGTTTTCTTGTTAGCACGATAACTCTCGTAGAAATTAATTTAGCGGAACGCGCTTTGGCACAAAAATCAGTAGTCATAAGACACCGGTCGGTAATTGCATTTGGGCCAAATCGGTCAAGGTGGAGGGGGGGGGGAAAATCGGGCTTGAAGTCGTCAAAAAATCACTAAAAATCATCAGTTGATTCTAGAAGCATCATATTCGGTACGTATACTCCATGTTAGACTAGCCTTTGATTCCCATCTGCCAGATGTGCCCCCACTAACGAGCAGATTTGATGGGGTAACAGATATCGGTGGCAGATAACTTTTATACGTTAAGGGGCGATGACCGATCTCATCGTTTGCTCTAGATCGTTACCGATATCTGTTGAAAATATCGGCCGATCAAATCTGTCAGAATTATCTGCCCGTGTATGGGCCACTAATAATGAAATCTCCGTAGTATGAAATACAAGTGAAAATGATCAAAGAGCAGATGGATCAGGAAGGGTTTCTTCTGATGAATTCTTTGGATATGACAAAAACGACGACTGTGAAGAAGATAATGAAGAAAGCAACTACAATTTAAGGGACAGAAGAACTCTGAGAAGTCCAGATTACTTTGAAGCACACTTTACTCTACTAGAAGACGAACCAGAAACTTTCGAGAAAGCGATAAAATCAGAGGACTCGCCTAATTGGATGGAAGGTATGCGAGAAGAATTTGACGCTCTTAAGAAAAGTAATACCTGGGAAATGACAGACTTACCGTCAGGAAGAAAAGCGATTAAACACCGGTGGGGGCTACAAAATTAAAAGGAATTCAAACGGCACAGTCGACAGGTACAAAGCCCGAATTGTAGTTAAAGGATGTTCTCAGAAGCCCGGAATTGACTACTGGTGAAACTTTAGTCCCTGTGGTGAAATTTGATTCCATTCGCATGACTCTGGCTGTCACTGCTACCGAAAACCTTTACTTTCGACAGTTTGACAGTAAAGACGGCCTTTTTGAACGGCGCTTTGGAAGAAGAAATTTACATGGTTCAACCGCACGGCTTTGAAGATGGAAGTAGAAGAGTTTGCAAGTTAAAAGAAAAGTTTATACGGCCTCAAGCTGTCTCCAAGGTGTTGGAATGCTACGCTAACTGACGTTTTAAAGACCAGTGGCTTGAAGCAAAGCGAAGCCGATCCATGTGTTTTTATAAAAAACAAGTAACTCAAGGTCTGTTCACGAAGCTTCACTAGGTTGCCCGAGGGTACCTACACTCGGGCGCCCGAAAAGCGTTCGCGAGCAGACTAGTGTAGTTAGTGTAGCTAGTGTAGCTAGAGAACCTCTAGAACCCAGGTACGGAAACACGCGATAACCGCCATATTTGGTCCCTCCGACTTTTTATCGCTTGTGAAGTCACTCCATTTAATAATAATAATGAAAAAGAAGAATGAAGCTGTTTTTTAAAAAAAAGAAATCAGATGGTATGAGTTTTGAGAACTGAAGAGAGACAATCAAGAGACGTGTGGAAGAGAAAACACTTATCAAGACCCGAGTGATACCGACCGGAGGGACCAAATATGGCGGTTATCGCGTGTTTCCGTACTCGGGTTATATAGTAGCCTTAGTGTAGCGAGTGTAGGGCGTTCGCGATGAGTTCAGAGCTACTCCGGGCTGCCCGAAGTTACTCCAATTTTTTTAAAATAAATTGATAACTCTTATCTAACATGCACAGGAATGAGAAAATATCACGACTGTTATGAATTTACACTGGCTGCTCTGAAAGCGTCCGCGTAACAAAAAAATCCTCGCCTACACCAGCTACCCCAACCAGCCCTACACTACACTACCCTACACTTTTTCTCCGCGAACAGACCTAGTATCATCTGACAAAAAACAAGCTTGTGAACTTCTAGATATTTTACAAAAAGAATTCGATGTGAAGGTAACTGATGAAGCACAGCTTTTCTACCTTGGACTTGAAATTTCCCAACTGGACGACGGTTCTATTTTCGTAAAACAAGAGAATCACACACACAAAATTCTTGAAAATTTCCGAATGATCGACGCCAAACCAGTGGATGTGCCTGCATTAAATAAAACCGAAAAAGACGAGAGTAAACAAGCAGTGGGAGTGCCTTATCGGGAAGCCATTGGATCTCACTTATACTTGTCAATTGCGACAAAACCTGATATTTCCTTCGCAGTCAACACATCGAAAAACCTACCGAACAAGACTGGATAGATACAAAAAGAATATTCCGCTACCTTCAAGGAACGTCTTCCAGAGGCCTGTTATTCAAAACTACCTCTTGTACAAGACTCAACCTCTTGTACTCTGACGCTGACTTTGCTGGAGACTGCACAACTAGAAAGTCAGTCTATGGTTTTATATGCAAGACCGATAACGGAATCATAGCTTGGAGTTCTCAAAAACAAAAATGTGTATCACTTTCAACGACAGAATCAGAATACATGGCTGCGAGTCAAGCAGTGCGAGAACTGTCTTGGCTTAAAATGTTGTGGGATGAAGTGACGCAAAATCAAGAAACGGAACAACCAACTCTTTTTATCGACAATCAGAGTGCCTTAAAACTAATAAAAAATCCAGAGTTCCAAAAGAGGACAAAGCACATTAAAGTTAGATACCACTTCGTGCGACAAAAAATTCGAAGAGAAGTTGTTCCAACTACGCTATACACCAAGCGAGCTGCAACTGGCCGACATTCTCACCAAGCCGTTGCCAAGAGAATTGTTCAACAAATTATGCGCTCAAATAGGTTTGAAGCATGTTTGAATCCAAGGTAAATAGACTTTGGTTTAAATAGACTTTTTTTTTTTAACCTTGGTTTGAATCAAGGTAAATAGACTAAAGAGGTATGCTCTTAATTTTCAACCAAATATTATTGTTTGTGCCATGACGTCATGGGATGACAAATTAAAAAATTAACAGTTGGGACTTTTTCTAATAAAACAAAATTATCAACATTTCTGGGGCCACTTTTTAAATCGGGAGAACTACGCATTATTGCCTGCAGGACAATGTTCCTGTGAAAGAAGTGATTGCAGGGCCCCTAAGTGTAATGGTTGGAGCAAAGAAAACTGCTGCAGGTGCAGGGTAACATCTCAGTTGTGAAACTTTTAGAAATTCTTTTAAGATAGAGATAAGTTCAGTAATTGTTTCGTTCCACTCATCAACGTAGAGACCTCGCCACCGTTCCAATTAACAATAATAAATATAAGCGCCCCGAAACACTTGGTTTCGTATATTAAGGATTCTCGGCGGTGTTTGTACAACAAACCGCTCGTATGGTGAGGATGTGAATCGCCCTACTCCATCCTGGATATGCGGCCAGGGGCCTTAGTATGAACGGTCGAGGAAAAAGCCGCACGCGGGATCCAAGGACGCCAAATAAGAAATAACATTATCCCGCCATAGCAATCACGTCTAGCGGCATTTTCGCACGAGTTTGTACTGAGGCTCCAGATGAGGCAGACAAATTCCTCAATATCGACAGTGATTGAATACGGCTAGGTTCGAGGCCGGGATTCTGGTCGAAGGACACCATTAATACTAAAATATTAAATTACTTCTACTTTTATATACAACACTTTAACACTTTTAAACTTCAGCTTTATTGTCCAACCTATCTAAGATATGCTCGTGAGCGTGATTGTCGCGGGCAGCAGGGAAGCCCTTCCTTGCTCCCTCATGAAGTTAACTGGTCGTTTCTCACTGATACACATAATAAACTAGCCCGTCTCTGCGCCGAGTGCTGTCTGTATTGAATACACGGGGCTTCACGTGGTACGTATCAGTAAACTGGGGCTTAAAACGGTACATAAGGTTAAGGAACGACTCCGCCAAATTATATCGTTTTAAAACAATTTGCAGGCACTTATTTTGACTTTTCATTCAATGTTTGCTTGATCTACAAAGAAATTCCAAGGGAGAAACCATGGGAGGGGAAGCTTCATATGTGAAGTTTGGTCCCTCATTAATTTTTTTACTCCCGTGACGTCAATTTTGACAAAAATTTCCTTAGTTACGAGCGTACCTCTGTAAGCCTATTTACCTTGGGTTTGAATCAACATGGAATCAACGCACAATATTTTTTCCGTTAAAGTGGGAGTGTTGAAGGTGGTTAACTTGAAAATATTCTGCGTCACATGTTATTGTCCTAAAAAAAAATACTTTTTACGTTTTCTGTCGTCTAAATTTGGTCTAAATATAAAAGAACCTTTTTTTTTTCTTTTTCCGCGGTTTAGTTAAAATAAAACTTCTTAAACGCCAGCGCACCTCCAACATAAAATGCAATTTCGCGTATAATTACAGTTCGCTTTTTAGGGCTAACCTTGAAACTCACAATTTCTCGGCTGATTATTCACCGCAACTTTCAATAACGTTGTCAACGAGTATGTAGCCCTGAACCTTCAAATTTATTTTCTATTATGAATGTATCCCAGGAAACTTGTAATTCATGGCTGCGTCCTCCCCCCCCCCCCGGCATTGAGAGGTTTTGTCACGGGAAGGAGCCTTCGAAAACGTCGCCTGATGCATTAGTGTAACATTGATGTGTACTATGAATGAAATGTATTGCCCCTACCTTCTTAGCGGGCGGTAATATAAAGCTTTCCTCCTCGTTACCCAGGGAGTACAAAAAATATACCTTGCCCCTCCCCCCATTAAAATTCCTAGCCTTATTGTGTGCAATATGCGTGTCCTGGATTATTCCCCCTTCCAGTGTCCACCTAGTGCACTTGGGACTATTTTTCCATCAACGTTGATCAAAATAAAACTTGTCCCTCGTACAGGAAAACCTTTCACAACCAGCCATGGTTTAATAAATAAGTTTGTAGAAATGCCAATTCGCGGTTCCTATAGAGGCAAGTCTATGGCTATAAATTAATAAAAAGTCATCATTTAACGCAACTAAAAAATTATATTCCTTGTTTATTTAGAGACTATAATGGGCCTCATAGAGATTTCGCCGGCCCCGTTAGGTATAGGTCCTGTCAATCTTAGATTCAAGGGTCTCATTTTGATCAACAGGAAATTTTGCTTTTTTTATACGCAGCAGTTATACAGATTTTTAGTAAAAGGTGATAGACGGAAACACTTAATTCACCCAAGGTCAGAGGAAATACAAACTCATCTAACTGTTGACCATTTCAACGATAAATTAAAACCGTTATCTGTAAAAACTTTTCACGAAACACGATAAAATAAACAGCCGAAAAAAAGGAAAGATAACATTTTTGCCTCATTCGTAATATTGTTCGCTCTTCCGTACATCCGCCGCTCTCAGCCAACGAAATGATGACCGACGCCCACGAATCGAAAGCCGCTCACGAATTATCACGAGTCATCGATGACGCTGAAAGTGAGTTCATAAATAAAACTATTAGAAAAATCGCTGAGAAAAACTGTTTCGGTCGAGGGAAACTCGTTGACATCACCGGGAGGGACAATTCAAACAGTGTGGGGAAACATTTTATGTCCAAAGTTGAATTTAAAACTATTATCTTTGAGGAAGAAGACGATGCAACTCGAAAGGAAATTCCGGTTGTTATTAAAATTCAAGTTGGTGGGCATCCCAAAGTGGGCGGCATTGACGATATGGCCAGTAATATGTTCAACAATGAGATCGTCATGTTTAACGACGTCTTACCACTCCTAGGAACGGAAGAGCTCGAGTTATTTCCACGTCATTATTATTGTGCGGCTGGTAATTTGGCTGGTAAGGACATTGTCATCACGGAGGATTTAACGAAGCAACAGTTCACTCTTCTAGAACAAACCATCACCAGAAAGGATAGAATGTCGTTTCTCGTGAGGAAACTGGGACAGTTTCATGGCTCGTGCTACCGGTTGAAGAAAAGAAATCCTTCGGCGATCATTAATTTCAAGACTTCCTTAAAACCGACGAAACATTTTTATCAGCATGAGGATTTTCGACCACTGCACAAATGCATGTCCGTGAAAATAGCCGAGCACTTGGTCCGCGAATCGCCGGTACTGGAAAGACTCGTCAAAAATTTGAGGAGTAATCGCGACATTTTGGTCGATATTAGAACACCTGAAGAACCATTCGCGGCTGTCGTCCACGGAGACCTTTTCAGCTCCAACATATTCGTCAGAGGGAGCGAAGCCATTAATGACGTACGATTCATCGACTTGCAAACGTGTTTCTACTCGGATCCCACCTTCGACTTGTCCTTTATGTTATTCATGTGCGGTTCAATGGATTTGGTGGAACAACATTGGGACGATTTCGTTGTCGACTACTGGCATGGAATCACTTCAGTCGAAGACCGGCCGGGATTCAACTTTGACGATCTGAGAAAAAATATCGAAAAAAAAGCTTTGAGCGGTTTTGTGGACGCTAGTTTTTTCATTCCTCTCATGATGACACCGTCAGAAAAACATTCCATGGGGAACCCAAAAATGAGTCACGACGAAATATCGGAAATGTTCTTTAAAAATGCTCCCCCTGAAGCGTTTGATAAATTAGTCAGTATTTTGAAATTTGCTCTTGTAAAAGGTTTTATAACGAAATCTTTGGACTGTTTTGATGAATAAAAATGCTTAAAAAAAGCTTATAAAAGGTGATATTCCCAGCCATGCGTTGGTTCGATAAGAGAAACAGAACGGATGTGAACAAAGCTCAGTCATCAACATTTACTGTTCGAGTAGAAACAAGTTACATAACATCCTCAATGTGATGTGTTTTCAATCCTAGTGGGAGTTCTGTGATGATGACCTTAGGGCAGAGGGGAGTGGGGGATTATTAAAGGATTCCCACAAATGGAAGGGAGGGGAACTTAATGAAGTGGTAAACGTTTATTGCATTTGCTTAATGGTAGTGGTATAGCCAAAGTTTAAATTCGGAATTCAGACCGGGAAAACCGCATACTTAAAAGACGACTTCTTTTATTACGATAGCGTTATTCGTAAGCAATGGTGTTCCCAGAGGGGGGCGATAGGTGAATTGCTCCCTCCGGGAGGCCGTTTTTAGCCACGTTCATTCATTACAACACCCATCCCCACCGGTCATTAGTAGGCTGTGGACTGCCGGAGTCACCCCCTCCTAAAAGGATTTCTAGGTACGCCCCTGTTCATAAGGCTTGAACATCCCCGTGCTCCATGCTCTAAACAACTACGCCTGTAAATTATCATTTTTAATGTTGGATTTTGGCACCATTCAGATTTGTGTACAAGTGGAAAACGCTAAAATTCGCGAGAAGGCGCACTTATACGCGCTGTTCATTTGGGGCAAGTAAGCTGATGAAAATTTGGAAAGTGCTAATATTCGTGCCCACTTAATCTAGATCTGAAATTGAAAATAACGCTACATTGGGGCTTAAATTGAGATAAATGGCAAATTCAAGGCTGAAATTATTGAAAAAAAATCTCTAATTCACGGGCAGAAGTGAAAAAAAAGTTTTGTTCCGACAGCAGCCTGTCGGGAAAAGTGCATTTCATTCATGCGACAATCGAGTCGAACCTCATAAGTTAGAACGATATCAATCGATTATGAATGACATTTAGGCCGTGGTATAGAAAGTCAAAATCATAAAATCGTGTTTCTTTTTACCGCAGGCCCCTTTTTTGGCACCAACTGAGGGGGAACAAAATTATGAAGATGAAAAATGAAACAGAGTCGGTTTGGTTGCCTATACGATATGGGAAGGCGGACTCTTGTTAGAGGAGTTATTTGCAATTAAAATATTTATCCCGGCCTAAATTTCATTCATAATTGATTGATATCGTTCTAACTTATGAGTTTCGACTCGATTGTCGCATGAATGAAATGCACTTTTCCCCTGCATGCAGAACTCCCCTGCCATATTAACGGATTTGGTTCACTAGGGTCTCATACGAAAGCGCGTTCATTTCTCACTACTCGAGTCAATTTTGGGGGCAATCGCAGCAACCGCCGTGCGGTAGCGAATTTTCAACTAATTCAAACCCCTCTTTCACACCGTTCCCGTGGACCGATTCATCTGGATCACGAACTCATCCGAGATATTCACGCTATTGATTTTTAGACCAAATTTGGTTGCCCTAAGTCAAAAATTGCGACCGTGATCGTGCTAACAAGCGAGCGGCCATATATATATGTATACATATATATAGCAAATCGAACCGACCTCGGATTCGTGTTCTAGGGGTTCTGAAACGTGAAAAAAAAGTATCACAACTAGTGTTGAATCGATACCAACAAAGTATCGATACTTTACTCATTTGAAGTATCGAATGGGAAGTATCGAATGGTACTTGGTATCGAATGAAAAGTATCGATACTCATATAACTTGTTTACAGTATCGTATAAAAAGTATCGATATATACTCGGTATCGGTACAGAAGTACCGATACCAAAAGTACTTGGTATTGATTCAAAAGTATCGATACCGTAGTGGTATCGATTCAACAAGCTTGTAATAAAACCCCTCCACCACCAACCAACAAAAGCCAAAAGCACTACCATCTCTAATGATTTATCGAGTCGTCAATCACTGCTCCCTTATACAAATACAGATTCATTTTAATTGAAACACAATGGCTACTTAAGCTCGATGCACGCTATGCAACTTTTGAAATAGGATTGCCCACCGGTTTTAAAAAATATCCCGTCACTACCGGGGACCATATATTTCCTTTCGACCTCCAAATAAATAGCAATCATGCTACGAAAAATGCATAGTGTGCACCGAGCTTATAACTCTCTTACTTAACCGATACTTTTACGAAACCGAATGAATATACCCGATACCGAATATCTACCAATTTGAAACAATACCCATTCGATACCGAGTAAAAGTACTCGAATGGGTATTGATTCAAGCGAGTAAATACTCGGTATCGAATGGGTATCGTTTCAATTGAGTACTTTTACTCGGTATCGAATGGGTATTGATTCAAACGAGTAAATACTCGGTATCGAATGGGTATTGATTCAAATGAGTAATTTTACTCGGTATCGAATGGATATTGTTATGTAGGAGGTGAAATAAAATAATAGATTTGAGTTTGATTTGATTGTTTTATTTTAGCACGCATAATAAGTAACGGGGGGAACCGTGATAGAACTGAACTGGAGTAGAAAGAAAGGAATGTGTGTCTGTGAACAAATTGACGGGGTGAGGGGGACGGATAGAAGAGTATAAAAGAGGTGGGGATTTGAATCAGCAGGATGTGACTTGGCTATGCATTACTAGATTATTTTTAATTTTAAAATATAACAGTTTTCCCCCCGCAAAAAAAATTGATTCAAGCGTAGAAAAAAAAATGAGTAAAGCGTAGAGAAAAAAAAATTGAATGCTTAAAACCGATTAAGTACATGTTAATTGGTAAAAATAATTGATACATGGTAGATTTTTTTTTTTAAAAAGAAAACTGAGCTGAATCTTTTTACTGAACGTTTTTTTTTTTTTTTTTTTTTTATTTATTTATTTATTTATTTATTTTTTAATCACTGAACTTTTTATTTATTTATTGATTTTTCACGAACTGATCACTCAATGACGTAATCACGCAGATGTTCAGGAGGTCGTCGTTGACGGGTAGGACGTCCGGAGCGTTCAGGCTCCCTGTGGGCCGTGGTGTCATCCGAGATCTGAGCAGGACTTTGCCCAATTTCTACGGGTCGATAGAAGGGTGCGTAATTTGTGAGGCACTGCCCCTTGCATGATGAGGAGGGGGCCTCGTCGATGTTTGCTGGTAGATCAAATGTGACCTTTTTCGTCGAGGAAGAACGGAGTTGGTCGATGTGGCGCTTCAAAGAACGGCCATCATCGAGTTTGACGATGTAGTGAATGCGGCCCAATTTCCGGGTGATGACTCCGAATATCCACTGAAGTTTATTGTTCCGAATGACTCTTGTTTGGATTCTTTCCCCTATTGAGAAGCTGCGAGTTCGGGGCAGAATTTTGATAGAAGTTTTTTCCTCTTGATAAGGGCGTAGGGCATCCAGTTTGATTCGAATTTTCCGGTTCAAGTATTGTTCGGCCGGAGATAGCCCCGTTGATAACGGTGTGGCCCTGTATCTCAGTAGGATTTTTAGGACTTTCTGTTCGAGACTGAGCGCTTCGTTCTCCATTGATTTTAAGCGTTTTTTGAGAGTTTGCACGTTTCGCTCAGCCAGACCATTTGTCGCTGGGTGATATGGGGCGATGAATTTTTGGTGAATTCCGTTTTCCTGACAGAAAGTTTTGAACACGTCGCTCGTAAAAATTGTCGCGTTGTCGGATACCATGACCAGTGGGTAGCCATGAAACGCAAAAATTTCGTTCAGAAGATTTATTGTATTCATTGATGTGGGCGCTTCTTTCAATATTTTGATTTCTGCCCAGCGTGACTTAGCATCTACCGCCAGGAGGAAGTGGACCCCGTTCATGGGTCCGGCGTAGTCTATGTGAATTCTCTGCCAGTTGGAGGTAGGCTCTTCCCAATGATGGATGGGGGCCTTATCCGGGTTTTTCTGGGTGAGGGCGCATTTTTCACATGCTTTGACCATGTGGTCGATGTCACGGTCGATAGTTCTCCATGTGCAATAGCGCCTTGCGAGCTGCTTCATTTTAACAATCCCAAGATGGGTGGCATGAAGTTCTTGAAGCACAGCTGGTTGAAGGATCATTGGAATGACGATTCGATTATTTTCGAAGAGAATTCCTTGATCGAGAAAATAGTCGCTGGCCACAGGGTTTGATTGTAAGTCTCGTTTTATGGTCGAAAGCTGTTCATCTTTGTCAGTCTCTCGGCGTAACACGTCGGCGTTAAGGCTGTCACTCGATATTTCAAAAACGGATGATGAACAGACCTGGTGGATTTCCTCGTTGATGAGCATGTCGGTTGACATGTGGTCTTGGATAATAGGAGCTCTTGACAGGCAGTCCACATGTTGATTTTCACTACCTTTTTTGAAAATGACGTCATAGTCGAATCCAGAGAGAAACGACGCGTAGCGTAATAGCCGCGCAGACGTCATTTGTGGCAAGGTGGTTTTTCGATGGAAAATTCGAGATAAAGCCTGGTTGTCGGTGATGAGCGTAAATTTTTTTGCGTACAGGTAATCGAAGAAATGGTCAATGCCAAAAACAATGGCTAACGCTTCGCGGTCAAGTTGAGAGTAATTTTGTTCAGTTTTGGATAACGAACGGGGCGCAAAAGCAACAGGACGATCTTCTTGAACCATCGTTTGCGATAAGATGGCGGCAATCCCAGTGGGACTGGCATCGGTCGTTAGCGTGACGGGTAAATTCATGTCGTACGGCACGAGCACACGTTCACTGGCAATTTCGTTCTTCAAATTTTCTCTCAGTATCGAATGAAAAGTATCGATTCCTGAAGTACTCATTTCCCTGTATCGACTCAAAGTATCGAAATAGTACTTGGTATCGAAAAAAAGTATCGATACCAAAACTACTGGGTATCGATTAAAAAGTATCGATACTTTACTCTATTTACTGGTATCGATTCAACACTAATCACAACCCATATGTGCGACCATCAGGGCGAGACCAATAGTGCATTTTTTGAATGAAATGCACTAAAAGTGCTAAATCACGGCTAAAATTTTTTTTTTTGGCATTAGCCCGAAAGCCAGAGCCACACATTAGTTTTATTGATCATTATACACCTTATAGTATAAAGATAAGTATATTAGATTATAAATTACACCACGTGATCTACCTTAAGTAAAAATTGGTGTAGGTGTTTGTACACATTTAAGTCTTTGGAAGCCAATAGGGTTATGTACTAGTTAAATAGGTTTTCCAATAATGGCGCTAAGTGGCGGAACAGCTCAAGTCTTTCTGAGGTAAATTTTTTGCAATGCATGACTACGTGTTCCAGATCCCCTACCATATGGCACGATTCGCATTGATCAGACGTCTGCACATTGATTTTTTTAAGATATGCCGGACAAATTCCATGATTGGTCCTGAGACGACACACAGCTGAGCCACAAGTTTTTGGACACCTTCTGGTTGTGGAACCAAGGGGGATCATTTATTGTTGGGTTGTGCCCTACGTAGAATAGGCCAGTTTCACTTGTATTGTACCTGTGGTACCATTTTTGACATAATATTGACTTGCTTAGCCCAAAAGACGCAGTGTAATTCATTTTAATTTTTAACTGATCTCCCGTAGAGCACGCTTGTTTCGCAAGACGGTCGGCTTGCTCGTTACCAAAAATACCTGAATGACTTGGTACCCAGAAAAAAGTGATTTTCTTGTTTTTCTTTCTAATTTGGCATACCATATCTAACGCTTGTAACATTAGTTTGGGGCTTCCGTAATATCCTAGGGGATTGTCCATTGCTTTTAGAATGCTCTTGCTATCGGTAATGATAACAAGATCATTAGTCGTGTTAAGGCCGTTGAAATATTTCAAGGCCTCTCGTACCGCCACTCGATGTATTGTCCGGAAGTCGAAATTTGCTTCTTATGTCGTACGTTTGGTCATAGAACGAACATCCAGACCCATATTGTGACTTTGACCCGTCCGTGAAGATGTGATGAGTGTTGGCCATCAGCTTTAACTCTGACTCCACCACCTTATTAGGGGGAACCAGTGGGGTTCTTAAGAAAAACTTTTGACTAAAAAGGCAACTTTCCCTATACAAACTTTTGTGTACATCTTTAGTCAAACTGAATAGTGGTATTGAGTAATTTGTACACTGGATCTGAGGTAATATCGAATGTAGTCGTCGGAAGCTGCGTACAAGCATTGGAGAGGCTTTTTTCTGCCAAAATTTATGGGTGAGGTCGAGCGTATTCAGGTGAGAAATCTTGTTTGCCATGTCAGGGAAAAAACTCTGAATTTTTAAAAGAAGACGGTCTGGCAAAATCTCCCGTCTGATTTTAAGAGGGGCTTCGCCAGCTTCGTTCAGAAGATTGTTAATAGGGGTAGAGCGAAGCATTCCCAGGCATAAACGGATGCATTTATATTGTATTACGTCTAGCCTTCTGAGGATAGATTCACACGCCGATCCATATAACATGCACCCATAATCGAAGATAGAGCGAACCGTTCCTTTGTAAAACAAAAGGCTGACATCTGGATCTGCTCCCCAACGGTATGTGATATCATTCGCAATACATTAACAAATTTTTCGGCTTTAAATACCATTTTTTCTACGTGGTTCCTCCAGGTAAGTTTCCGATCGAAATGTAAACCCAGAAATTTCACTTCATTCTTAACGGGAAAATTGAAGATGTCTAATTTCAAGTAACCACTCAACACACTAGATCTGCGTCTAGAAAAGGGGCAAACTACTGATTTATTCTCTGAGATCGTCAGTCCTTTGTTACGAAGCCATTCATTGAACCTGCGCATGCCCTGCTGAAGTAACTCAACACAGCGCTCTAAGCTTGACTCTGTTGCGTACAAACAGACGTCGTCCGCAGGAATATACTGCGACGACGGAAGAGCGTCCTCCAAATCCGCCACGTATATCGCATACAACAAGGGACTCAAGACTCTCCCCCCTGAGGCAAACCTATATTGGTCAAGCCTGGGGCCAAGTCGAGAGTCACCAACTTGCAAGAAAAGTTTGCGGTTCGAGATCAGCGAAATGATTCTGTGTGCAAACATTTGGGAAACCCCGATTTTAATCATCATGTCGTACAGGATGCGATGATTGACGTTATCGTATGGGCCTGAAATATCTAAAAAGATAGCCAATGTGATTTTTCCTTCAGTGAATCCTAGTTGGATGTCGGTGGTTAACTTAGAAAGACTGTGAATAGTGCTTCGGCCTCTGCGGAATCCATATTGCTGCGGGGAAGGACATTTTTGTTTTCCACCCAAAATTCTAGACGGTTCTTCAGAATCCTTTCGAATGTCTTGAGCACACAGGAAGACAGAGAGATCGGACGGTAAGAGTCGGAGTGGTTAGAAGGTTTATTTGGTTTCTTAAGGGGATAAATTAAATATTCTTTCCAACTGCCTGGGAAAATTCCACTTTGCCAAATTATTATTGAGGAGGTTCGTTAGTAGTTTTTTTGTTGACTTAGGACAGTTTTTTAGTATAGGGCATGTTATTTGATCTTTGCCAGGGGATGTATTTTTTGAATTTTTAATTGCCAGGTCCACCTCCTTAACCGTAAACTCACCGGTAAGAAAGCACGCCGGGTTGGATATTGTCGAAAAAACCAGGCTAGGCTCAGGCACGAAGTCAGGAGTTAATTAACGTAGAAATTCGCCACACCACTCTCCTTTACTAGTTGGGAGGATGATATCAGAAGCTGTTTTTTTTAAAATGCTTTAATCTCTTCCATACATCCCCAATAGGGAAGCTACCGCTAAGCTGCCCACAAAATGTTCTCCAAGATTGACTTTTTGCCTGCTTCACGACACGTTTTGCAGCAGCAGCTGCTTTTTTGAGCTCCAAGTATGTAATCATTGATGGGCTATTTTTGTATGCACAGAATGCCGCAGACCTGTGCCTTTTCGCAGCTGAGCAGTCATTATTCCACCAAATTGTATGTTTCTTATTTCGACTGGAAGAACATTTAGGTATGGCTTTGTCACAGGCCAGCTTAAGATATTGTTGAAAGTTTTCGTATGTGTCAAGGCTTGTGTAATCATAGTTAGCCATATAGCTTCTGAAATCATCCCAATTTCCTTTGCTTTCATTCCATCTTCGCAGGGGTTTGGTTCGGACACAATTCTTAATTTTAAATGATGAAGAAATGATGATAGGGAGATGGTCGGATCCCAAGGTATCGTCAATCGTGGCCCAACTAAAATGTGAGGCTACGCTGGGGGTGCAGAATGATAGACCAAGTACAGAAACGGTGATGTTATTGAAGTGATTTATAAATGTGGGGGAACCATCATTAAGAAAGATTAAGTCGGCTTCACGAGCCGCATCCAATAGTTTTCTACCCTTGGGCTGCGAAAAACTAGAACCAAAAGCCCTATTATTACAGTTGTAATCTCCCAGAAATAAAGCGGGACCTGAGCTCGTACTGAAAAAAACTTCCCATTGACGTTGGGATAGTTGGTTAGTGGGACTGTTGTAGGTTGAGAAAATATCGAGCATTGTACCTGAGGTGAGTTCTACGGAAATACCCACAGCCATCAATCCTTCTATAATAGGCAAGTTCTGAATAATTTTAAATTGGATATTGTCCTTCACTAAAATTGCCACTCCGGCTTTTCCGTCCTGTCTATCTTGTCTAACAATGTTGTAATTTTTTATAATATAAGATTTATTAGGCTTGAACCAAGTTTCAGAAATGGCCGGGATCTGGATATTATTTTCAGCGAGAAAATTGTCAGTTTCAGCTATTTTTGATGCTAAAGAGCGAGCATTCCACTGAAAAATGTTTTAAGTTATCATCCATAATTATTGATTATATTATTTGACTCCCCGTCCACCCAAGGGAAGAGGGGTAGCTTACTATAAATTACTATGTTTGTCTGTGATGTACTGGATAGTTTGAGATAAAAATAACTTGGTATCCTCGTGAGTAATTTGGTTATCTTTTATGCCAACTTTTTTAAGCAAATTTTTTATAATTTCTTCAAAATCAGATTTGAAGGATTCGTTTTGTATTAGGGATCTAGTTTTCTGTTCTGAATGTTCACTTCTGTGGGGATTAGATTGGATTAAACCGCCGGTAGTATTTTTCGGTGTAACGTTATTTTGCGCAACAACATGAGGGGGGGGGAGGGAAGGTCGCGAATACGTTTAAAGGACCGTGGAAAAGAGCTTGTTGAAGTTATTTTTTTGTTAGGATTAGAATTGCCGTGAAAAACGGGTGGAAAAGAAGAAATATTATTGAGGGATGGGGGCCTTAATTTGTTAGCAAATGATTGCCCATTTACAGCGGACCTTGCCTCGTGATACGAAACGTTGCTTTCGCTCATTACTTTTTTAATGTTTTTTTCTGTTGAAAACTGAGGACATTGATTCCTGTCCGTTGCAAGAAGTGCACCATTGCAATGAACGCATTTTTTTTCTCCTGCCGTACACTCGCTCAGTTCATGAGCATCTCCGCATTTACTACAGCGTACCGCACCTTTACACTGATCTTGGAAGTGACCGTATCGTAAGCATTTATTGCATTGTACTACTCTCGGAATGAATGGCTCCACTTCACAAGCGACGTAATGAATCAACACGTACGGGGGCAAAGTCTGTCCTCGAATATTAAATGCTACAGAGAAGGTCGGTGTGAATTCGTTTTTTCCTGATGAATCCGTGGTGCGACGATTCAGTCTTTTAACTGAAAATATGTCCAAACTTTCAACATTCGGCCCTTGAATTACATTTTTTATTTCTTTTCTATTACACATTTTTTATTACACATAATTCGCGGGGTGCAACGTTACTTCACCGATACAATTGAGAAAAAGCGCTAAAATCGCGGATAAAGTATTTAAAAAACCAGTAATTCACGGTTAAAATTACGAAACACGCTAACTCACGAATGAATTCACCAATGTTTTGGCGAACAAGCGCTAATTCACGCCCAAAAATTACGAAAACATAAATTCTCGGCTTATTCAGAACGCAGGTTCCTGGCTCAGCCTGAGAAAAAGCGATAATTCATGGCTAAAAGTGGAGAAATGCGCTAATTCGCGGATAAAATTAACAAGACCGTTAATTCGCGGATAAAATTGGGGAAAATCGCTAATTCCCAGATATGTGGAAAGTCGCTAATTCACTGTTGAAGTTGAGAAGAAGCGTTGAAGTGTGGAAAAAACGCTAATTCGCGGCTTCTGAAGGTAACTTCGTGGCTGAAAGTAAACAAAATCTCTAATCCACGGCCAAATAAAAAAAATGCGCTAATTTGCGGATAAAATTAACTAAAATTACGAATTTACGGCTAAAATGGAGAAAACCGCTAATTCCGAGATATGTGGAAAGTCGCTAATTTACTGTTAAAGTTGAGAAGAAGCGTTAAAGTGTTGAAAAAACGCCAATTCGCGGCTTCTGAAGGTAACTTCGTGGCTGAAAGTGAAAAAAATTGCCAATCTACGGCCATATGAAAAAAAATGTGCTAATTTGCGGATAAAATTGGAGGAAATCGCTCTTTAGCGGCTAAACTCACAAATACGGCTAAAGAGGAGAAAATCACTAATTCTCAGATATGCGAAAAGTCGCTAATTCACTGTTAAAGTTGAGAAGAAGCGTTGAAGTGTGGAAAAAACGCTAATTCGTGGCTTCTGACGGTAACTTCGTGGCTGAAAGTGAAAAAAAATCGCTAATCCACAACCAAAAAAAACAAAACAAATCCGCTGATTTGCGCATATAAAATTGGGGGAAATCGCTCCTTAGCGGCTAAACTCACCAATTCACAGCCAAAGTGTAGAAACCCGCTAATTCCCAGATGGATAGTCGCTAATTGACTGTTAAAGTTGAGAAAAAGCGCTTAATTGTGGAAAAAACGCTAATTCGTGGCTTCTGAGGGGTAACTTTGTGGCTAAAAGTGAGAAAAATCGCTAATCCACGGCCAAGTGAAAAAAAAAAAAACGCGCTGATTTGCGGATAAAATTAAGAAAAAACGTTAATTCACGGATAAAATTAGGGAAAATTGCTTTTCAGCAGCTAAAGTCACGAATTCACGGCCAAAGTGGAGAAAATCGCTAATTCCCAGGTATAGGGAAAGTTGCTAATTCACTGTTAAAGTTGAGAAGAAGCGCTCAAGTGTGGCAAAAACGCTAATTCGTAGCTTCTGAAGGTAATTTCGTGGCTGAAATGAAAAAATTGCGCTAATGCAGGCTGAAATTTACAAAAAGCGTTAATTCTTTAGAAAAATGTCATTCGTCGCTCGCTAGGAGGTTAAAATGAGTTAAAACGCTAATTCACCACTAAAATCAAGATAAAATGGCTTTTTAGGGAGCTAAATAGATAACATTTTGCTAAAATTAACAGAAATAAATTGCGTAAAAACGGCAAGTCAAGGTTTCCGGTGATAACTTCGTGGCTAAAATTGGAAAAATCGCTAATTCGCGGCCCTAATGGAGACAAATCACTAATTCACGGCTGAAATGGAGACAAGTCACTGACACACCGATGAAATTAAGAAAAAGTGACGTCGTGGGGGGAGGAGGGTCGCGAATTTGCGCGGCTCCTGAAGGATACTTCGCCTACTTCTTGGTGGAGGTGGGGGGAGGGGGCGCTGCTGGGTGAAATATTCTCCCGGGAGCGCCAAATGTCTCAGGCTGGTACTGCAAATCGCTAATTTGATGTTCTTAAGAGAAGTTTGCGCCTAAAACTGAGAAATATCACTCATTCTCAGCAGAAATTGAGAAAAAACACTAACTTGCGGATGAAATTGAGAGGGGGGGGGACACCTATTCACGGTTTCTGGAGCCATCGCCGTGGCTAAAATTGAGAAAAAGTCAGAATTTGTCCTTTTGTCGTTATTGGATGCACTGGCGGACCTTCACCTCTATCGCGGGGCCCGGGACGGAAATCTCCAAAAGGCCCCCAAGTTGCAGCAATAAATTATCGACTTTTATATTTTATCAGATAATTAGCACTGTTTTCAGTTTGAGCTGAAAATTTGAGCGTTTTTCTTACGTGTTTTCCTCAAATATTAGCCGCAAAATAGCGTAGGTTTTTCCGAATTTTTGCCACAAATCGCATGTTTTTGTTCACCACGCGCTATAAATTAGCGATTTTGCTCAGCCGCAAATCAGCGTTTATTTTTTGTTTGTTTTTTTAAACTATAGCCATAAATCGGCACTTTTTCTCAATTTTAACCTCAAATTAGACTTCGGAAGCCGCGAATTGGCGTATTTTTTATGAAAATGGAAATTTTTCTCAATTTCACCCGCGAATTATAGCGTTTTTTTTCTGAATTTTAGCAGCGTATTAGCGTTTCTAACCCGTGGATCAGTGAATTTTCTCAATTTTAGCCAGAAAGTTGCCTTCAGAAGGCTTGTGTATGTTAAAAAGTTTCCCTCTATTTTGCCCGCGATTTGGTGATTTTCCTCAAGTTTAGCCGCGATTATTTTCAACTGTACATTGTAGCGAATTTTCTAGACTTTGATCCACTCAAGCGTTAGGAGAGACTGAAAATAGTACAGAAAGGAGTCAAATCACTGTCCAACCGTCCAACTTTTTCACATACCTATACATCTATGAATATAGAACCTAAAAATCCCTCATTTTTCCGTATTTAAGCTTTTCGGTGGCCCCGTGAGGGGTGGCCCGTGGAGGGGGGGGTCCGCCATCTTCGCCCTTACCTAGGTACGCTACTGATTGGAATCAGCTTCATGGCTGATATTGAGAGAAAGTTCTCGAGTGCTGTTGCTTTGGCCAAATTCGCGACTGAAATTGAGAATAAGAGCCAGTCAGTGACAGTGGCTTGTACAGAAAAATCAGTCAATTTCTTCTCCAAATCAGCAATTCTTTTTTTTTTTTTTTTGAAAAAGTAAACTTTATTATTCCATAAGAATATCACAGTTGGGCTCACAGTTGGATTATTTTGGTTGCCTGGGAACTTGAAGCATGTTTAATAGGTACAATTCAGTAATTGTCCCAAAACCAGAAGACTAAGTTGGCTGGAGGTTAGCTATCTATGTAGAGTATTAAATTGAAAAACAAATGAAAACAGAACAATAAATTAATAACTAGCAATAATAAAATAAATAACTATTAATCAGTAGACTGTTAGATTCCTGCGATGACGTCCTGCGTGCGTTTTCTTTTTAGGCGACGTGCACTGGGTGGAGGCGGAGGCTCCTCCATTATTTGGCGTACCAGGGGGTTACTGTGGTTAACCATACTGGACCGGAGTCGCATGTAAGAATTTTCGATGACGTGAGACACTTCTGGAATGTCCAGGTCGCAATGTAGGACAGAGCCTCTGACGTACCACGGAGCGCCTGTGATGAGTCTCAATGTACGATTTTGTAGAGCTTGTATTCGAGCTATGTGACTTTTGGCCGCACTTCCCCAGAGTCCACAGTCATACTGCCAGATTGGTCGAATTAGGGTTAGGTAGAGAAGTCGTTTGTGTTGAAGCGGTAGGGCAGATCAAGGAGGAATTCAGCTTCTGGATTCTGTTGCGAACCCGATGGATAGTGCTGTTTACTTGGTTTTTCCAGGTCAGTTTGGCATCCAAGTGGATTCCAAGGTATTTGACGGATTCTGCTTTTGGCAGCACCTCGCTCTTGTATGTGACAATGGGGGTAGACGCGTTTTTAATTTTATAAGTGAAGTTAATCAGGGAAGATTTGGATATGTTCATTTTTACTCTCCACTCGTCGCACCATCTTCCAACTTCATCCAGAAAATTTTGCAGCGTGGTCGCTGCTTGCTCACTGGTGTTATCCTGGCTGAACGCAGCGGCATCGTCGGCAAACTGAGAAAGCGTTATGCCTTGCGGTTCAGGAAAGTCACTGGTGTAGATTAAATAGAGGAGAGGCCCCAAGACGCTGCCTTGGGGAACCCCAGCAGTGATTGCTATTGAAGCTGAAATAGCATCGGCACACTTAACGGTGAAGATACGGATATTTGTGTCAAATAGACTATACCTTTACGAGGAAGAGCTTGAAGTAGAGGTTGAATGATGAGATCATCGCCAGGAGCCTTTTTTGTTGGCGAGCGCCTGATGGCATTTTTGACTTGGCCGGGCGTAAGAAAGTCTTTGAACGGTGAAAGCTGCAGGGGTGCTCGTAATTGATAGCTTACATGTTCAGTGAAGTCAGGGCTCTGATCTATGTGTGGATTGAACTGATCAACCAGGATAGCAGAAAACAGGTTGCTTTTCTCTTGTGATGTTCCATACCACTGGTTTTCCACCTTTAGAGGAGGAATAGCCATTGATTCCTTGGTTAATCGCTTAGTTTTAGCCCACAAGGAACCGTCATTCGGCGACAGCGCGCGCAGTGAAGAGGCAGTAGTGTCTTGTCTTACTTCTCTTAGAGCCTTTGTAAGTTCCCTTGTAGCACAATTACAGCGGCGTTTATCCGATGGGTGCTTAGTACTCATCCACCGGGCTCGTGCAAGATTTTTAATCGCTCTTAGATTATAGATGTAATCCCCCCCCTAAGTGGGGTTCGTTTTATTACGGGCGAGCAGGGGCTAGGATGTGAAAGAAATAATAAGTCCGATCTTCATGGAGACCACTATTTATGGTTTTATTGAAATTTTAGAACGAAATAATAAAAATAATAATAAAAGGGTACAATAAAAGCGTGAGAGACCGTGAAGTTTTAAAATTTGGCAAGAGCGAACACACCACTTTGAAATATTAATATTTTTCTGGTCTACCTTTTGCGAGGGGCGAAGGCGAGCAAACGGGGGCGACAACGTGAGCCACTGAGTGTACTGAGCGGCAACGTCAGGTAGAGTTAGCGGCGTGACGTACGATGATGGAGGGGGCGAAAACGTATGGGCGGCGCAAAAGGTGACGCAGATGACACTCCGATGATATGACTGGTGACGCAGATGGTGACGCAATGAAGAAATCACTCCGACGAGAAGACTGCCCTTTGTTACTAGGGTGGTGACGCAGGTGGTGTCGCAACGAAGAATACTTAACACGAAGACAGCTGGTGACGCAACGAAGAAATCACTCCGACGAGAAGACAGCCCTTTGTTGCTAGGGTGGTGACGCAGGTGGTGTCGCAACGAAGAATTCTTAACACGAAGACAGCTGGTGACGCAGTGGCGTCGAAACGAAGGATACTTAACACGAAGACAGCTGGTGACGCAGTGGCGTCGCAACGAAGGATACGGGGACGAGACGACAGGTGACGCAGTGGCGTCGCAACGAAGGATACTGGGACGAGACGACAGGTGACGCAGTGGCGTCGCAACGAAGGAGGCTGGGACGAGACGACAGGTGACGCAGTGGCGTCGCAACGAAGGAGGCTGGGACGAGACGACGGGCGATGCCGTTTTAATCAAGCTTGGGGTACACGGAACACACGACTAGGGCGCACTGAACTTGTGTCGCAAAGGGCGACGCACGACTTTTCACTTAAACAAGCTTCCGACTGAACAAACGACTGTTGACGCACTAAACTTTGTGTCGCAACTGGTGACGCACGAAAAAAATCAACAAAACTCACAAAACCACGACCGTAATCCTTATTCTTCTCGATGGCGCACTCCGTAATCCCTGCCAGGGTGACGCACTGGCTACACGTCTCTTCACTTGCGGACACACAAAAAAAACCACGAACCTCAGACTTGTTCGTCACTGTACAATTTCCGTCCGACTACTCTTTTTAACGTCCTTCCTTCTTGGCCTTTTATACTCTCCCCGCCCTCCAATGGTTTGTGACGCAATGGTCCCTCTCCAATTTTACTAGTGTTCCCAACGCCAGACTTCCCAACTAATACACATTTATTTTGTCCCAGTAGGTGCTGCTATCGCTCGTGCCAAATTTGTACCTATTAACGAATGGGGATTCTATCGGGTATGAAGTTTAATCTTAACGTAACTACACCATTTAGGTTTTACAATTATTTACATATATTTAAAATACTTAACAGTATTTTGCGTCCCGTTACATAGATATGAGGCGGAGGAAGAAATTAATAATAATAATAATAATAATAATAATAGGTAATAATAATTTTATTGCCAGCATAAATGAATTTATAAGGCATGCTAATTTGCGCTAAATTGCGGCGAAAAGCGCTAATTTGCTGGAAAAGTTGACCAAAAGCGCTAATTTGCTGGAAAAGTTGACCAAAAGCGCTCATTCGCGGCTAAAATGGAGAAATTCGCGGCTTAAACTTGGCTTAAGCGCTGTTTGGCGTATAGGTTGTGGAAATAGCGGTGATTTGCCTAAAATAAGAAAAAGACCCCGGCTACAATTAGGAAAAGGCCTTAGCGGTTATCAATAGAGGTTTATATTAGTTATGTATAATTAGAGACTTTTAGGGGCCTCTTGAAGATTTCCGCCCTGGGCCCCGTTACGTGTAGGGCCGCCAGTGGAAATGACATATCTCTCCTCTACACTGGATTTAATTTTCAAGTGGATGAGGTGAAAAAGATAATCTCGGCCCCTGAGGGCTCGAAGAGCTTGTATTTTTGTATGAGCATCAGTTCGGTGATGTGCAAGAAGGCTCGCTTGGAACTCGCCGAGCCCTTGACGAGTCTCGTGAATGAATGTCTCTCAAAAAGTGTCTTTCATGACTGCCTTAAATCGGGTGTCGCAGTACCAATTTTAAGAAAGGGGAATGGCGACTCTCCACAAAACTTCCGTCCCAAATCAATCCTCCCTATACTCTCGAAGATCCTTGAAGCTGTCAAGGCTGGGCAACTGTCAGAATACGTGGAGTCTTCCGGACTGTTTCACGCTTCCCAGTTTGGTTTTCGTCGTGGACTCTCAACGAGTGGCGCGTGTAATGGCCTTTGCGGACTTTGTGCTTAAGGGTTTCGAAGACCGCACAGCCTTCCGCCTCTATT
>CM075942.1:58067125-58116363 GCA_038030265.1 Corythucha ciliata
TATTATTTCTAGGTAGATTTAGACGAAGGGCGCCTTTTTTTTTTTTTTCATCTTTAGGAACGCCGACTCATAAAATTGAACTTTTTTGAATGAGATGTGGTGGGAGTGGCGGAGGGGCACTTCCCTTCCATCGGGGGCGGATACACAGATTTGACCGGCCCGGGGTACTGGAAAAATATCGGCCCATCGGTCATTTTGTAAAAAAAAATGACTGGACAGAGAAAAACCAGTTAAGGGATCGAAATGACCATTTGCACTTTTCCGAAATTCCGCTTTGTTTCCAAGATATCCGTCATTTTTTTTTCTTTTTTCTTTCAGAAACAGCTTGTTGCGCACGCAATAATTGTTGCAATTGCTAAAATGATGAGCCCACGGAAATTTGATTGTCTGACTACATCACCAATACTTCCGGAATTATGTTTCCGTGCTAATAAGCTCAAAAACGTAGTAGGTGTCGTCTGATCTGTATAAAAATAGGCTCTTTAAATAGAAAATTGTGTGCTCTTTCCAATGGGCTCATCATTTTTACTATTGCAACAGTGGCTAAAATTAGAAAATAGCGCTAATTCGCGGGTAAAATTGAAAAAAATCGCTAATTCGCGGCCCTAATGGAGACAAATCACTAATTCATGGCTGAAATGGAGACAAGTCACTGACACACCGCACCGATGAAATTAAGAAAAAGTGACGTCGTGGGGGGAAGAGGGTCGCGAATTTGCTCGGCTCCTGAAGGATACTTCGCCTACTTCTTGGGGGTGGTGGGGGGTGGGGGCGCTGCTGGGTGAAATATTCTCCCGGGAGCGCCAAATGTCTCAGGCTTGTACTGCAAATCGCTAATTTGATGTTCTTAAGAGAAGTTTGCACCTAAAACTGAGAAATATCACTCATTCTCAGCAGAAATTGAGAAAAAACACTAATTTGCGGATGAAATTGAGAGGGGGGACACCTATTCACGGTTTCTGGAGCCATCGCCGTGGCTAAAATTGAGAAAAAGTCAGAATTTGTCCTTTTTTTGTTATTGGAAGCACTGGCGGACCTTCACCTCTATCGCGGGGCCCGGGACGGAAATCTCCAAAAGGCCCCCAAAGTTGCAGCAATAAATTATCGACTTTTATATTTTATCAGATAATTAGCACTGTTTTCAGTTTGAGCTGAAAATTTGAGCGTTTTTCTTACGTGTTTTCCTCAATATTAGCCGCAAAATAGCGTAGGTTTTTCCGAATTTTTGCCACAAATCGCATGTATTTGTTCACCACGCGCTATAAATTAGCGATTTTTGCTCAGCCGCAAATCAGCGTTTATTTTTTGTTTGTTTTTTTTTTAACTATAGCCATAAATTGGCGCTTTTTCTCAATTTTAACCTCAAATTTGACTTCGGAAGCCGCAAATGGTCGAAATTTTTCTCAATTTCACTCGCGAATTATAGCGGTTTTTTTCTGAATTTTAGCAGCGTAGTAGCGTTTCTAACCCGTTAATCAGTGAATTTTCTCAATTTTAGCCAGAAAGTTGCCTTCAGAAGGCTTGTGTTTGTTAAAAAGTTTCCCTCTATTTTGCCCGCGATTTGGTGATTTTCCTCAAGTTTAGCCGCCAACTAGCGCTTTTCCTCAATTTTAGCAGCGCACTAGCGTTTCTAGCCCGTGCATTCGCGAATTTTCCCAATTTTAGCCACGGATTGGCGTTTTTCGCAATTTAAGGCGCAGATTAGGCATTTTTTTATATTTTTAGCAGCGAATTAGCACTTTTTCCCAATTTAAGATGAAAATTATAGTTTTTTATGTTTTCTGCTATAGGTTAGCGAAGTTTCTCAGTTTGAGCGTTGAAGGTTTCAGACGCTACGGATCTTTGTTTTCTCAATTTTAGCTGCGATTCAGTCATTTTAGTGCATTTCATTCAAAAAATGCACTATTGGTCTCGCCCTGATGGTCGCACATATGGGTTGTGATACTTTTTTTTCACGTTTCAGAACCCCTAGAACACGAATCCGAGGTCGGTTCGATTTGCTATATATATATATATTTATATATTTATTTATATATATATATATGGCCCCTCGCTTGTTAGCACGATCACGGTCGCAATTTTTTACTTAGGGCAACCAAATTTGGTCTAAAAATCAATAGCGTGAATATCTCGGACGAGTTCGTGATCCAGATGAATCGGTCCACGGGAACGGTGTGAAAGAGGGGTTTGAATTAGTTGAAAATTCGCTACCGCACGGCTGTTGCTGCAATTGCCCCCAAAATTGACTCGAGTAATGAGAAATGAACGCGCTTTCGAATGAGACCTTTGTGAACCAAATCCGTTGATATGGCAGGGGAGTTCTCGGCGGAGGGGAGCTATTAAATTAACGCTATGCTTTACTGGACCACCCAATTACCAAAAAATTTCATTGAGATTGTATTTTGAGCCGTCTCTTTTATTTGATTTGCCTACAGCCTAATAAATCTTGAGTAAAAAATCCTGAGGTGGGCCAAAAAGGGAGGAACAAAAAAAAAAATTTAAAAATTGTTTCGGATTCGAACCCAGGCACTCCGCATTCCGCAATGATGAAATTGTGACATACTATTTAACCTAATGTAACTGATCTGAAAATTAATGTAATCTGAAAAAAGTTTTGTTCCGACAGCAGCCTGTCGGGAAAAGTGCATTTCATTCATGCGACAATCGAGTCAAACCTCATAAGTTAGAACGAGATCAATCAATTATGAATGAAATTTAGGCCGGGATAAAGATTTTAATTGCAAATAACTCCTCTAACAAGAGTCCGCTTTCCCATATCGTGTAGGCAACCAAACCGACTCTGTTTCATTTTTCATTTTCATCATTTTGTTCCCCCTCAGTTGGTGTCAAAAAAGGGGCCTGCGGAAAAAAGAAACACGATTTTATTATTTTGACTTTCTATACCACGGCCTAAATGTCATTCATAATTGATTGATCTCGTTCTAACTTATGAGGTTTGACTCGATTGTCGCATGAATGAAATGCACTTTTCCCGACAGGCTGCTGTCGGAACTTTTTCATTTGAAACTGATTTTAGCGGTCACAAGTATTTGCAACGATTTTCCTCCATTTCATCTGTTGAATAGCGTTTTATGATGCATGTAATCTCTTTTTTATATGCGTATCGTATCGTGCATTATGCGCGAATTTTTATATACACTTTCAGTTGTGAATTTGCCATTTTGTGCAGTTTTAACCCTAATTAGCGTTGCTTTTGTCAGTATTAGCCGCGATTATTTTCAATTGTACATTGTAGCGAATTTTTTCTAGACTTTGACCCACTAGAAGCGCTCTCAAGCGTTAGGAGAGACTGAAAATAGTACAGAAAGGAGTCAAATCACTGTCCAACTTTTTCACATACCTATATCTATGAATATAGAACCTAAAAATCCTCATTTTTCCGTATTTAAGCTTTTCGGGGGCCCCGTGAGGGGTGGCCCGTGGAGGGGGGGGTCCGCCATCTTCGCCCTTACCTAGGTACGCTACTGATTGGAAGCAGCTTCATGGCTGATATTGAGAGAAAGTTCTCGACTGCTGTTGCTTTGGCCAAATTCGCGGCTGAAATTGAAAATAAGAGCCAGTCAGGGACAGTGGCTTGTACAGAAAAATCAGTCGATTTCTTCTCCAAATCAGCAATTTTTTTTTTTTTTTTTTTGAAAAAGTAAACTTTATTATTCCATAAGAATATCACAGTTGGATTATTTTGGTTGCCTGGGAACTTGAAGCATGTTTAATGGGTACAATTCAGTAATTGTCCCAAAACCAGAAGACTAAGTTGAATGGAGGTTGGCTATCTATGTAGTGTATTAAATTGAAAAACAAATGAAAACAGAACAATAAATTAATAACTAGCAATAATAAAATAAATAACTATTAATCAGTACACTGTTAGATTCCTGCGATGACGTCCTGCGTGCGTTTTCTTTTTAGGCGACGTGCACTGGGGGGAGGCGGAGGCTCCTCCATTATTTGGCGTACCAGGGGGTTACTGTGGTTAACCATACTGGACCGGAGTCGCATGTAAGAATTTTCGATGACGTGGGACACTTCTTGAATGTCCAGGTCGCAATGTAGGACAGAGCCTCTGACGTACCACGGTGCGCCTGTGATGAGTCTCAATGTACGATTTTGTAGAGCTTGTATTCGAGCTATGTGACTTTTGGCCGCACTTCCCCAGAGTCCACAGTCATACTGCCAGATTGGTCGAATTAGGGTTAGGTAGAGAAGTCGTTTGTGTTGAAGCGGTAGGGCAGATCAAGGAGGAATTCAGCTTCTGGATTCTGTTGCGAACCCGATGGATAGTGCTGTTTACTTGGTTTTTCCAGGTCAGTTTGGCATCCAAGTGGATTCCAAGGTATTTGACGGATTCTGCTTTTGGCAGCACCTCGCTCTTGTATGTGACAATGGGGGTAGACGCGTTTTTAATTTTATAAGTGAAGTTAATCAGGGAAGATTTGGATATGTTCATTTTTACTCTCCACTCGTCGCACCATCTTCCAACTTCATCCAGAAAATTTTGCAGCGTGGTCGCTGCTTGCTCACTGGTGTTATCCTGGCTGAACGCAGCGACATCGTCGGCAAACTGAGAAAGCGTTATGCCTTGCGGTTCAGGAAAGTCACTGGTGTAGATTAAATAGAGGAGAGGCCCCAAGACGCTGCCTTGGGGAACCCCAGCAGTGATTGCTTTTGAAGCTGAAATAGCATCGGCACACTTAACGGTGAAGATACGGCTGGTCAAGTAAGACTGCAGAAGCCGGTAGTACGTGTCGGGGAGATGGTTTTTTAGTTTATACAACAGACCGTCATGCCAGACATTGTCGAAGGCTCTCTCCGTGTCTAGGAATGCCCCGAGACAAACTTTTTTGTCCTCATAGGTCTTAAGAATTAACTCTGTGACTCGATGTAGTTGCTGAGGGCAGGTATTATTATTATTGGAATAAATAGTACACAAATAATTAGCTGCAAGCTAAACTCACTTCAGAGTTGTCTGAATTGGAGCCGCAAATACCGATTCCGTACTGAGACGGTCGAGGAGAAAACGACGATGGCAGATTCACTGGTAGGACGACAACGTGAAAACAAGAGGAAGAAACAACGTCGTGTCGGCTGAACTGGAGCAGCGAAAATGGTGAGATGAGACGAGGAAGAATGCTTCAGTTGACGAACTCGAACTGCGTCGATATTGAATCGTTTGTCGAAGCCAAACGCTTGATTGCGACGAATGGCTGTGTATCTCAGTAATTTTACGACTCGCAAAAGAAAATAAAAAATGAATCAAAAAAGCCACCGCTCTCCTCGAAGACCAAGAGACAAGTGAGAAATTTTAATTTATTTTTTGTTACTTCCGCTTGTCTAGATTGCAACATATGATTTTGAAGCTATTTCTTCCAACAAGAACAATTAATGAAAGTGAAGCTCTGAGTGCGACTAGCGGAAACCAAACTGTGAGTCATGTATAAGGGGTGCGAGGAAGTGGAGTAATTTTGGGACCAGCAAACGTTCGAAGACTTTCGCGAACAAGGGCAGCAAGCTTATTGGTCGGTAGCTATGAGGATCAGAGGCATTTTTGTTTGGTTTCTTGATCATAGTTATGCGTGCGTGCTTCCACTTGTTTGGAAAATGAGTGGTTCTGAGTATAGCATTATATATTTGTGTCAAATAGACTATACCTTTACGAGGAAGAGCTTGAAGTAGAGGTTGAATGATGAGATCATCGCCAGGAGCCTTTTTTGTTGGCGAGCGCCTGATGGCATTTTTGACTTGGCCGGACGTAAGAAAGTCTTTGAACGGTGAAAGCTGCAGGGGTGCTCGTAATTGATAGCTTACATGTTCAGTGAAGTCAGGGCTCTGATCTATGTGTGGATTGAACTGATCAACCAGGATAGCAGAAAACAGGTTGCTTTTCTCTTGTGATGTTCCATACCACTGGTTTTCCACCTTTAGAGGAGGAATAGCCATTGATTCCTTGGTTAATCGCTTAGTTTTAGCCCACAAGGAACCGTCATTCGGCGACAGCGCGCGCAGTGAAGAGGCAGTAGTGTCTTGTCTTACTTCTCTTAGAGCCTTTGTAAGTTCCCTTGTAGCACAATTACAGCGGCGTTTATCCGATGGGTGCTTAGTACTCATCCACCGGGCTCGTGCAAGATTTTTAATCGCTCTTAGATTATAGATATGAGGCGGAGGAAGAAATTAATAATAATAATAATAATAATAATAATAATTTTATTGCCAGCATAAATGAATTTATAAGGCATTGTCAAAATATAATAGAGAAACAACTCATTTGGAGCGTAGAGCAAGGTCAAACTCTGCGATCGAGTAAGGCTCAAGATCAAGGATAAGGTGACGAACCTGAGTCTTGAATTTAGCCAGTGAGATGCTGTAGTCCTTGAGGTGGGAAGGGAGGGCATTATAATGACTCACGCCCACGGAGCTTGGGTTCAACCTGGCAGAAGCAGCTAGGCGCACAAATGGTGCAGAAAGGTCGTCAGCACGTCGCGTCGAGTAATTGTGAGAGGCAGAGTTGAGAGGAAACTCGGTCAAGTGTGACCGCACAAGGAGCAAAATGCTGAGTATGTAAGCACCATGGAAGGTCAACACACTCAGCTTCCTGAACGACCCACGGCACGACTGGCGTGGATGTAGTCCGCAAAGCACACGAATAGCGGCCTTTTGGAAGCGGAAGATTTTCACTGCTCCCGAGGAATTCCCCCAGGCAAGAATACCGTACGTCATACGGGAATAGAAGAGCCCGAAGAAAACCAGTCGCAGCGCCTCAGCTGACACGACCTTTTTCAAGCGGCGAAGCACGAAGGTGGCCCTTGATAGGTGGGGCGAAATGTGTTCGATGTGACTGTCCCAGGACATACGGGAATCGATGAAGAGACCTAGGAACTTGACAAACTTATGGGGCCCTTTGAGATCATAAACTAAGTCTTGAGTTTTATTGTCGTTAAGAACGAGACGATTGGCCAAACACCATGATTCTATTAGCGAAGTTGCCGATTCCAGCTCATTAAAAAGCTCGGCCTCAGAATCACCCGTGCAGAGTACCGTCGTATCATCGACGTAGAGAAAGATCTCGGACGAGAGAAGGGACGAGGACGCTAAGCATAAATCATTAACATAAAGAAGAAATAGGAGGGGACCGAGGATTGAGCCCTGCCTAACTCCAAGGTCCAGAGCCGGAGTAGGGTCCGATCTGACTCCCCCGTACGCCACGCACTGCAGCCAGCCGACGAGGTATGAATGTAGAAAACTGACGGAACGCTCATCGAAACCGTAATAACGAAGTTTCTCAGATAGGATCCCGACGTCAATGGAGTCAAAAGCCCGAGAGAGGTCGAAAAGTCTGAGACCCACCTTTGAGCCAGACTCAAGCCCGGACATTACCGATTGCAGCAAACGAATAGCGGCGATGGAAGTAGAACGGCCCCTCCTAAAACCATGCTGATTCTCGGCGAGAATCTTATTCTGTTCAAGGAAGTCCAGTAACTGATTAAGGACGAGACGCTCGACTACGCGTGTGAAAACTGGGATGATAGAGATTGGCCGAAAGTCACTGTAAACTTGGTTGCCCTTTTTCGGTACGGGAGTCACAACTGATATCTTCAGGCGTCGACACCGGTGGCGGCCGCATTAATAAAGAAATTGTTAAATCCATCGGCATCAAGACCACTGACAGGTCCAGACGAGCCCCGAGCACCCAACGGCAGTTCGCCCTTGACCACGTACCATACCGTTTTATTGAAATTGCTGGTTTTATTTATTATCAGGAATCGTTATATGCCTTTTTCGCTTCAAGTACGCTTGTTCGGAAGTCCTTGCGAGCGGAACGAAGGAGAGGCGCAATAACTGACGGGGCGAATGTTGAAGAAGAATTTCGGAGAGCGGAAAGATCCTCACAGCGGCGCTTCTTCAGCCGAAGTTCTTCGGTAAACCAGGGGTTCCGCCTCCTCTGAGAGCCAGGAATTTTGACACTCTGAAGCGGCACCGCAAGGTCCACGGCCGAAAGGAATGTGTGAATAAATGCATCAGCCCTCAATTTAGGACATTCTTCGGAATAAGTGGAGAACCAGAGCCCGTTATATGCGGAGAGAAAGTGCCTCAGAGCAAGAAGACTCTCCGGGGAAATGAGACGCGAAATTCTGGATCCAGGAGAGTCGAGGCAATTGTGGAGCTGAATCGAAAATTCCTGAGCACGGTGGTCCGAAAGGTGGAGTGAACTGTGGCCAGAGAAAAACGATGAAGACGAGAAGTTCGTTATGAAATTATCGAGGCAGGAGCCTTTGCCGGTGTAGTGAGTTCTTGTGGGCCCGGTGATAGTCAATGACAAACCAAACGAGGCGATAACGTCTCTGAAGGCCAAGCAGTTACTAGAATCCTCATCGAAGTCAATATTGAAATCGCCCGCCAACACAAAAGGAGAGGAATACGAGAAAGCCTTGGTCAGAAAGGCGTCGAAGAGCTCGAGAAAATAGTGAAATTGTGAGCTAGGAGGCCGGTAAATGCAGCATATTACTAAGTCAGGTGCGGCCAACCGCACGGCAGAGACCTCGAGTACTCCTTCAACTGAAAACTGGGTCAGCGGCGTAATCTCACGCGCAGGCAACGAAGACTTAACGAAAATGGCTGAGCCCCCGTGGATCATGGAATTTCTTAAGAAAAAGGAGACGCACTTAAAATCAGAAGGAGAAAAAACATCGATTCCAGTACTTGGAAGCCAGTGCTCGGTTGCTGCAATAACACAGACATCTTCACGATCTTGGAGGAAAATATTTATTTCATCAATTTTATTACTGATGCCCTGCATATTTGAGTGAACTATTGTGAAAGGAGAGCCTCCAGTACCTCCCAGTCAGCTGGATTCAGCCCGACCAGCACTTGTTTTCGGGGGGAAAGGAGGGGAAGATGCGAGCAACACGCCAGCGGGCCAGACTTCCGGATTGATGATCCTGGGAAAATCCGATTCAGGCACAAGGACCCTGAAGGACGAGAACTTTGTAGTTAGTTTATAGCAGTCGACGTCCCTGAGATTCAAAGAACTTAGAATAGACGTGACGTCTGTTACCTGGGCATCGGGTTTGAGACGTGAGATGAATAAACCTTTTTTCCTTTGAACAACCAATTGATTGTCCACGCAAGGCTTAGTGCCAATTAAAACTTCACGGCGGCGGGTAGTGGGCCTGATCTGTCGGAATGGAAACAGCACGGGCCTGAGAGGAACACGCCGCAACGGGGTTCGAAGTGATGCGCTGGTGCACACTATTTTTCATACTTGTCGTGTGATTCGCTTTATTCGACTTGCTGGATTTCTTAGCTGGACGGGATTGTTTGAGTCGAACTACGTTAGTCGAAGGAGCCGCTTTCGGACGCCGCCATTTGGATTGTAGAGGTAAGGTTAGCCACGGCTTTATCGATATCCTTCGGAGTTTTTAAGGGGATCTTAAGGTTTAAGTTTTCTGCGACTCGGCGTTTGTAACATTCCCAGTCAAATGGGTGACGAAGAAGAGAATGAGTACGGGTAACAGGCTGCCCTATTGTTAGGGAAAGAAGAACAGGAAAATGATCTGAATGTAGCCTTCCTTATGAAGAAGTCTAGTATATCAGGCATTCTGGAAGGGTCATGAGGATAGTACGTAGATTCGAGAGGATAGAAGACGTCAAGTTGAAAATCGATGATCGCGTCATGTAGGACTCTGCCCCTGGGGTTTGTAACCCTACATCCCCAGCGTGGGTGTTTTGAGTTGAAATCTCCACCAAGCAAAAATTTATGTTGAAGTTCATGAAGAATTCCCCAAAGATGAGCTTGCGTTAACCGATTTTCCGGTGCAGAATAGAAGGATCTTATTTGCAGGTGGTGGGGATGATCTACAGAGACGCGTGTGACCTGAAATTCACTTTCCTGGATGCATGGAAGCTCATTATGCCTGATGCTATTTCTAATGATTAAAGCTGCTCCTCCTTTGCGACGACCACTTGGGTGATCCACCCTGTACGTCTTATAGCCGGGAACATAGAAGTTGATGTTAGGGGCTAATTTCGTCTCAGATATTAGAGCAATATCTATTTGATAGGTGTTTAAGAATAATTCCAAGTCATGTTGTTTGTTATTAAGTCCTTGGGCATTCCAAGTGCAGATTTGAAGGGTTCCACGAGCAGAAGAATTCATGGTTTACTATTATTAGAGAGGAGAGTTGGAAGAATTTTAACCAGAGTTTCAACTAAGGGTTGTAGTAGAGAGAGGAGGGAGTTCATTTTGTTCATCTGGATGGAATTGTTTCCCTTGGTAGCTTCGGCGTATGTCTCGGAATGTTTAAATCCAGAAGAGGAGGGTGGAGATTGAGGAGCCACGAGCTGTTTCTGTGGGGTGTTGAGATGCAGGGGAGGATCATTAGAGCGTTGTAAGTTTTGTAGAGGAAGTCTAGGATGCTGTTGGTATTTTTTGTGGACTGGGCATCCCTTGTAATTTACCGTATGCTGGCCTTTGCAGTTGGTACAAATTGGAGGGGTGGTTGACGGCTTAGTGCAAGCCGTAGTCGGATGGATTTGGTCACATTTGACGCACCGAGGAGTCCGATGACAGTAATTCTTTGTGTGACCATAATCTTGGTACCGGACGCACTGCAAGACGGATCGCCGAGGCTTTGGTGGTTCCACGCGGACTTTCGAATAATAAAGTTTGGTAAGCGAGTAAATTTCCGAATTTTTAGGATTATTCTTTAAATCTACGAAGAAGAGTGGCAAGGGATGTTTGGTAATTCTATATGTAAAAAGTTAGCGCAAGGAAATGCCCCCCCCCCCCCAAGAAAGGAAATGTACCCCCCACCCACAAATATAAGGTAGGCACAAGTTCTCGTGCCTACCGGCGGCGGCAAATCTTATGATCCGCCTCTGTAAATAATAGTGACGGGGCACCCAGGCTCGCTCTTTCCCTTAACAATAAATCTACCACCCGCTGTTTACATCGATGACGTATTATTGCCGTTTAACCGTAAAAAAAAAAGCTATTATTTTGAAATGTGCTGTTTATTATGTTGATTAAAAATCAAAGCGTTTCACACGCCACCAGTCCAGCAGGCATGGCCGGCCGATTTCTCAAGTTATCCCCTTTGATGCCGGTCCTCGTATAGAACGTTCTACGGACTACTTCTCGACGGGCAAATTCCTTTCTCGACTTTACAGGGTTTTCTTCGGCGCACCATCCATAGTCCCAATTAAAAGCCGGCGAATGAATATATTTTGAACAAGGAGAGAAGTGATTTCTTAGTTTCAAGTAAAGCTTTCGCCCTTCATCGTAATGACTGATTCCTATGGGAGAATGATAGGGTTTATGTATTTTTCAAAATTAAAATTCCGAACTGTAAAACCTTCGTATAATTTCGCCAAAATCTCCGGCTCGACGGGATACATTATTTTCGACAGCTCGACGCTCAAGTCACAGCCCTCGTCAACCTCATCGGAAGCGAGTTTCATTTTTTTCAACGGTTTCCTCAGTTCCTTCATTATTTCGATAGCTTTTTTGTCGTCTTGAAAACGTTCCTTTCTCAAGCGTGCCATCGCTTCGATCTTCTCTTCCCGTTGTGCGTTCAATTCTAAAAACTTTCAAGTCGTACGGAAATAGAAAAAAATTGGTCGCCTATTATGTCGACTCTCAAATAAAATTCGTTTCGTCTAACTTTGTCCGGCGGCTCAACGTAATTGTTACGTTCCCGTTCTTGTAAAGTTCTGGCGAATTCTTTCAGTCTTCTATTCTGCGCCTTTTCTTCCATTTCGAGAAAAGCCAGTTGTCGCTGAATGAAACTCATTGTGAATGCTGACCCGGAAGTCTCTGTTTTACACTGAAAATTTTATGACGGTGTAATCTTGCAATTCTTGTTGAATTAATCTTGGAAAAAGTGCGAGTTTTGTGCAACAAAAAACTATGCGTGTGAGTTGTGTGACTGTTAATGGTCCTGCCCTTTTGTCATGTGATCGATCAGATCAATTGTAAGTGTGTATAAAATAATAGAGAATTTTGTGGTGGAGGGCAGCCTAACGTTGATTCGGTGGGGGGGGGGAGGGTCTCAACAGATATTTAGAGCTCTTGAAGCCCATGTAGTTTGGGCATCAACTCGATAACCAGTGGCGGATTTACGGGGTGGCGTGGTGGTTTTTGGGGGGTTTAACCCCCCCCCCCCGTAAGACGATGGCATCCTATATCTGATGGCAGCTAAAACGAATGATGCTAATTTACGGATAAGTATATGAGAAAATACGCTGATTTACAGCTAAGATTGAGGAATGAGGTGATTCGCGGCTAAAGAAATAATCCAACGCTAAAATTGGGAAAATTATTCGCGGCTAAAATGAAATATAGCGCTTATTCACGGCAAAACTAGAGAAAAAGCGCTAATTTGAAGCTAAATTTTTTTTAAAACACTAATTCACGGATGCATTTGGTTATCCCGCTATTGTTCACTCCAAAAACTCGTCATACAACCGCTAATTCCCGGCTGAAATTAAGAAAATACGTTAATTCGCGGATAGTGCTACAAAAAGCGCTTATTCGGACCCAGTTCGTGGATTTTGTTTAAATTCCTCTAATTCGGATCTAAAATTATATGTAAAAGCGGTGATTCTGGAGTGAAATAAAGGAATAATTCACGGCAAGAAATCAGATATGTATAATTCTCAGCAAAAATGAAAACAAAACAAAACACGCTAATCCGCATGACTAACACGTGAACAAAAACGTTGAAATGGTGGGTTGCGGGTGACGGGGGGACGTTAACTCGTGGCTTAAACTGAGACAAACCGCTAATTCCCGTCTAAAATTTAGATAAAAAAAGCTCGCATTCGCGGCTGAAAACTGAGAAAATTCACGGCTATAAATTGAACAGGAAGCGCTTATTCGCTGCTGAAACGGATAAAAACGATCGAATCGTGGATCAATTTGAGAAAATCCGCTAATTCACGGCTAAAATTAAGAAATTAATTCGTGACTAAAATAGAGGAAAAGCGAATTAGATCGAGGCGAAAATTGAGGGGAAGTCGTTAATTCATGACTAAAATTGAGAAAACACCAATTCACGCGTCGCCATTTTTGTGCTAAAATTGCCGTTGTGTGCATTTGTTGCTCAAAAATTAGTGGAGGAAGCTTTTCCTCAATTTCTTGGTCAGTTGAGCTCATTTAGCGATATTTTTTTCTTATTTGTCGGATGCAAAGTAACGCATTTTCTCAATGCTAGCCACGAAGTTGTCTTGAGAAACCACGAATTGGCGTTTTTTTCAATATTGGCTGAGCCTGCGCTGAGCGATTCATACATTTTCTCAACTTTATATAACCTCAAATTTATAAAATTAGCGCTTTTCTCATTATTAGACGCGAATCAGTGATTTTTTTTTCGCTTTTTGCTGCGAATTAGCGCTTTTTCCACTATTTCAGTCGCGAATATGAGCGATATTTTTAAAACTTTTTGCCACGTACTTGCCCCAAGATTAGAACATTTGCGTATCTTCGCAATTTCAGCCTCCTATATTGGGGGCCTAAAGAAACTTGGGTCAGCGCATTTTTTTTTCTTTGTTCTAGCAGCGAAGTTCAGCTTCAGATATCCTGTCGTGCTGATTGCATTATGAATGGGTGAATTGTCTTCCATTTTATAGGCAATGTTATAGCCGCAAAGCAGCGATTTTTTTTCAATTTCAGCCACGAATGATCGATTCTCTCTGTTTTAGCCGCGAGTTAACGTTTTTCTCAATTTTAGCTGTGAATTGGCGTTTTCATCAATTTTAGCCGTGAATTAGTGATTCTTGTCAATCTTTATTTTCTTTTATTAGCGTTTTTCGTAATGTATCCGCTTTGAACTATTTTTCTCTCGATTTCAGCCTTGAATCAGCGTTTTTCTCTGCTTTAGCCACCGGTTAGCGCTTTCACTCAATTTTAAATAGCAGCGAATCAACATTTACAACATTTTTTTTAGTACCTTATGTACCTATATTACCTAGGTCTTGCCTGCTGTATATATTATTTTGCCTGCTGTATGAATTATTTTGCCTGCTGACTGCTGAGCGATTCATCTCTGCTTTCTTTCAATTTTACAGCCACGAATTAGCCAGTTTTCTATATTTTAGTCGTGGAAATTAGCGTTTTTCCTAATTTTAGCCGAGAATTAGTGATTTTTGTCTATACTTGAGCCCTATTTTCATGCTGATTTTTCTTCATTTCAGCAACGAATTATCGCTTTGCCCCAATCTGAGGCCACTGAAATAGAGAATTTTCTCAATTTCAACAGTGAATTGGGGGATTTTTCTCCATATCACCTCTCGCCATACTCCTAGCCTACCTGGAGGATGGCATTGCATTGGCATTGGGTGTGATTAATGGTGAGGGGTGTGGGGGTGGCTCCCATAGGTGTGGGTCAGTGCTTTTTAAAAGAGTTCTGCTACAACCTTGTTGGAACTGTTTCGGCGCCACTGCACCAAACTGGGGTATTGACATGAGCTGTTTGCGACAATTTGTGTCTGTTTTTTTTCTTCTTTGGGGAAAATCACCGAATAATTTCCTGCCCCCTTCCCCCGTCTTTATCTTCTGCTCCCGCTTACATTTTTTTTTCCTATTAAAAAAGGGCTCTAGGTGAGGTGATTATTCTGTGTTTGGCCGTTGCCCGCCTCGACTCGACCTGCGCATATTAAAGCCAAAATTCGCATGTCTCTCAACACGCCACTCAACTTAAAAACGCCCGCGAGTTAAAACGCCCATTCATGGTTAAAATTGAGAAATAGGGCTGATTCACGTTAAACTTGAGAAATAAATCTCATTGCTCGCGGTTGAAATTGAGAATTTCCGGTTTAGCGATAAAAAGTCTGGGACAAAATTAACAAGAAAAAGCGCTAATTCACGGTTTATGAAGCTCTTTTCACAGCTACACTGGGAAAAAGAGTCGGTTCCGGAACTCGGTTGAAACAGTATTCTCGATTGAAACAGTAGTTTCAACCGTTAAACTTAACCGTGAAAAATAAACGTCATTCTGTTAAAGACGGCTCCAACAGTTATTTGTTTTTGTTCGGTTAAGAGTGCAAACAACCGTCAAAAAGGCTCTTTTACCGTGTATTTAACAGACTTTTATACACTTTCACGTGCTTAACCGTACAAACAAAGTCGGTTGAGCTGAAAACTTGTCACCCAGCCGGTGTGAATAACGGTAAAACCGAAGTGAATGACCGTGTAACCGAGTTTAATAACGGTAAAACCGAGTTGAATGACGGTAAAACAGAATTCAATGACGGTGAAATCGAGCTGAATGACGGTAAAACCGAGTTGAACGACCGTATTACCGACCTGAATGAAGGTAAAACAGAGTTGGAAGACGGTAAAACCGAGTTGAATGGCGGTAAAACCGAGTTGAACGACCGTATTACCGACCTGAATGAAGGTAAAATAGAGTTGGACGACGGTAAAACCGAGTTGAATGACGGTGAAACCGAGTTGAGCGACCATGTTACCGAGTTGAATGACGGTAAAGCCGAGTTGAACGGTCGTGTTACCGAGATGAATGACGGTAAAACCGAGCGAAGTGACGGTAAAGCAGAATTCAATGATGGTGAAATCGAGTTGAATATGGCGATGTAACAGAGTTTAATGACGGCGTTACCGAGTTTAGTAACTGTAAAGCAGAGTTGAATGACGGTGAACCCGGCTCCATGGCCACTAATATCAAAGGTACTGACGTTGTACTGTGTAGGCGGACGATAAAACCGATGAAACGAAATTTTCATTTTCTAAAACTTCCGGATCTTGCAACTTTCGCAAATTGCCCTGGGTCCCAGGTCACAATCAAAGAAAGCGGGATATTTTTCGATGAAGAACACACACAAAAAATGTAAATCGAATCAAACTCAATGCTCCCATCGGTAGCCTAGTATTTATTTTTATTTAATGAAAGCATTCAGATACATATAGATATAACATTACCCAAGAGGTCCCCTCCCCCATTTCATCATCCTATAAAACTCTCCTGTTCTGGCAGTCTTAGACAAGCAGTTTTTAACCGACTTCACGCACTCGTAACTAGATGCAACAACTAAGTAGACGAAGATGTTAGGATGAAGATGTTAAAACTCTTTTGCAAGAGTGGAAGCTGAGCGACTACACGATTGAATGACGGTGAAACCGAGTTGAGCGACCATGTTACCGAGTTGAATGACGGTAAAGCCGAGTTGAGCGGTCGTGTTACCGAGATGAATGACGGTAAAACCGAGCGAAGTGACGGTAAAGCAGAATTCAATGACGGTGAATTGAAATGACGGTGGTGAACTTTCTACTTATTGTTTTGTACTATGTTTGAATATATTTCGTGTTTCTTCTTTCACGACTTCTTCGCATGTGAACTAAAATTTACGTTCATCCCATTTCCAATTTTAATATTTTTTTTACCAATAACAGAATTTCAGAACACTCACTTTCACGGTAACTCAAAATTTTTTTTTAGGGTCTCAAACGGGCCACAAGAAAGGCTGAACCGAGCGTCGAGAGAAATCAGGATTTGAAATGGAAATTTAATCTGCGGTTTACCTCTGACGCTCGGCTCAACCATTTTTTGCGGCAAATTTGGCCGTAAAGAATCAGTAAGGCTAACCGTGAAAAGTGGAAGCACGTACCAAGAAAGTCGGTGACAAATTACCGTTTGTACCACAGTATACCGTTATTTCACGGTTGACACCAGACTCAAGACGGTACCTCTTAACCGAGGTGAGACACCTGTTTTAACTGTGATATAACGGTATATTCCACCGTATGCCAACGGTAGCATGTACCGTTATGTCACGGTTGACACCAGACTCAAGACGGCGTTTCTTAACCGAGTAGAGATACCTTTTTTACCGTTGAGTAACCGTTGATGCAACCGTCATGACAGTAGAATTTTACCGTTTTTTTTCTGCTGATGCTACCGTATAATATCCAAAATTCGGTTCGCCACTACCGTAAACACACTGTTGGACTAACCGCCTGACACGGCTGTGGTTACCGAGTATACGGTCAGCTTTCACCGATGTTAGACAGTTGCTGTAACAGACAAGGGAGTTGTGGGTCGGAAGAATCTACCGTAAAGTAACTGTTAGAGTTAACCGTCTAGTGACGGTTCATTCAACAGATATGTCTCAACTGACTGGGATCATGTGTTTAACCGTGTTTGTGGCTTGACCTTCAGACTCGGTTGCAAACATTTTACCGACAATATGCGCTAACCGAGTGCATTTAACCGTATCATGCTTGTCGGTAGACTTTACCAACTCATGACGGTTGCAAACATTTTACCGACAACATGCGTTAACCGAGTCAAGACGTGCATTCAACCGTATCAAGGAGATTTATCGGTTAAAATTAACCGAGAAAGTGCCTCTCTTTTTTCCCAACAACTGACAAAATGAGTTGCTCGTTCAATGTAGAATTGAGAAAAATCACTCATTTGCGGCCACAATTGAGGGAAAACGCCAATTCACGCCTAAAATTGATAAATGTAGCTCATTCACGCAGGTAAAATTGAGAGTAAGCGCCAAGTTCGTGGTTTCTCAAACAAACATCTCGGTAAACAACAACCAACATTGCGAAAAAGTGCTAATTGACCGTTTTTATACATTATGTACAAACATAAATGGCAAGTTGAGGGTACAATTGAGAAAGAGCACGACTTAGCGCATACATTTTTGAAAAAGTGCCTATTCACAGCTCAGATTAAGGAAAATTGTTCGTTCGCAGGTGAAATTGAGGAAAACGCCTATTTCAAGGTTTCGCGATGCAACGTCCGGGTCCAAAGTAATGAAATTCGTTAACATGCGGATTATGTGGACCTTTTCATTGCTGAAATTTGAAGGGGGGGAAAAAATTGCTCAAGGCAGAATTGGAAAAAACACTAGTTTTCGGCTATAATTGAGGGAAAATGAATTGGCAAAATTGTCAGGTTTTTTTTTTTTTTTTTTTTTTTTTTTTTTTTTTTAGAATAAATCATTTATTTGCAACAATAAAAGAACTTCAAGAAAAACTAAAAGTTAATCAGATGGGGGGTTTTGTTTTTTAGTTGATTAGTGGAATTTTCGTGGCTAAAATTGAGAAATAGCGTTCATCCACGTGTTAAATTGAGGAAAAACTGATCTTTTGTGCCTGAAATTAACAGAACACACCATTCGCGGTTAGGCGATGCCCACCGTGCTGGCCGTAATAGAAATATAAAATAAAAAATTCGTTATTTCACGTTTTGAGACATTTCACGGCTTAAATGAAGAAAATGGGCTAGTTTGAGGTAGAATTAAGGAAAACGTCAATTCGAGGCTAAAAACAGTGCTCATTCACGAGTAAAATCGGGGGAAAAACCCCCTGTGCAACTTCTCTTGAGAAAAACTGGATCCACGCCTGTGGGCAGCTTCACTGGCGAAAATATCAGATGCACCATTGCTTTTGCAGGCTTATAACAGGATCTGGAGGTTAGAATCGCGTCAATTCACGGTCATCAGATACTAAATTTGCACAGAAACGGCCACTATCCCTCAAAAAATAAATATCTGCTGGAAAACTGTCGTTTGTAGCCTTATATTTTGGATTTTATGTCGAAAAACTGAAACTTCTCCCCCCGGAAAGTGATAATTTTGGAGCTAAACTTTAAGTTTTAGACCTGAGACGGTAAACAGAGCTGGCATTTCCTATCTCCCCATAAAATATGGATGGTACAGCAGGCTAAACATGATTTGAGCTAACCCAAACACACGAAATTGCGCGTCGAACCTGCGAAAATGGGATTTTAGTGCGAAAAATCAGCAAAATCGGTTTCCAAGTTAAGCCGATTTGTCAGCAACAAACATCCACGAATTTTTTTATTTTGGGTGGAACCGATATAAGCGAAAATGTGTTGTTTTTTTTAGTGAAAAAAATCCGCAAAATTAGTTTTATGGATACAAGAAATTTGTGTTTCTGTTAGCCAGATCAGGGAAAATGGGTTTTGGAATTTGGGGATGGGCCACTGCCTCACGAAATCTGCGCTTTTTTGATTCTAGGGGAGGGCAACTGCCCACTCCTGCCCCCCGCTGGCTACGCCCATGCCTTGAAATAAATTTATGTAGATAATCCCCTTTTTTTTTCATTTCGAAGCCCGATGGCTTCGAGGTGGACGGCTTTGTTTGCGACACCTTGTGTCTGTTTTTTCTTCTTTGGAGAAAATCACCGATTGATTCCCCCCCTCCACTCCCGTCTTTATCTTCTGCTCCCACTTACATTTTTTTCCAAGTAAAATATGGATAGTCATTCCAGAGATTTCTTCCAATACCTTGCAAATACCAAAGGGCGACTGTTGAAGGGGGATCTGCACAGAATGATGATTTTTCGACGAATGGGCGATCTCGTGATGGTGAGGCCACCATTCATTGAAGGGGGGGGGGCACCAAAAAGCATAAATAAATTTAAGAGATGGATTTTTAGGTTTCAAAGCGATGATTAGAGACAAATATTGAGAACAAACGATCATTTGCCACTTAAATATCTGAGCCACTGAGATATCTGAAGGCAACTTCGTGGACAAACCAGAGAAAAAACGCCAACTCCAAATACCTGTAGGCCTTTAAGGCAGAAGAAATTGAGAAAGCGTTCTAATGTGCTACTCTTTGGGCAAGTACGCGGGAGAACGTTGAAAAAAAAAAAAACGGTAATATCAAGTAGCGGCTTTTAGCGGTAGCGGTAGCGGTAGCGGTAGCGCTAAAAAACGCAAATAAATCACTAATTAGTGGCTGAAAATGAAAAAAAATCATTAATATGTGGCGAAAATTGAGAAAAAGCTTAAGTCCATCGCTCACCTGGCTCAACAATTAATTTTTGAAAACGCAAAATTCGAGGTTTTCTCGAGACAACAACAAAAAAAAGCGCAATTGAGAAAAATCACTAATTCACGGCTAAAATTGAAAAAGCCACGTAATTCGCGGCTAAAACTGAAAAAATCTAATAATCCCGGCCAAAAATTGAAGTAAAACGCTCATTCACGACTTTGATTTGGGAAAACTGGCTAAAATTGAGGAAACGCGGTAATTCGTGACTCAAATTGAGAAATTATTTGCGACTAAAAAATGAGAAAAAGCGCTTAGATCGCGGTAAAAATTGAGAAAAAAAAGCTAATTCACGGATATAAGTGATAGAAAGGCCGCTTATTCACGGCTAAAACTGAAACAAACCGCTAATTCCCGTCTAAAATTGATATAAAATGCTCATTTGCAACTAGAACAAAGATAATTAAATGTTTAATTCGTGGCTAATTTTGGCACAAAGCGCTTACCAGCAGCTAAAATAGAGACATACGCTACTTCTCGGCACAAGCAAGAGCTAATGTGAAGCTAAATTTCAAAGATACATTTGGTATATCCGCTTGTTCACGGCTAAAACTGATACAAACGCTAATTCCCGGCTAATAATTGGGAAATTGCGTTGATTCACGGCCAATAAAACAAAAGGGGCTCATTCGCGGAGCTGAAATGGAGATAAACGCAAATTTATGAAAATTTGTGAAAATCCTCCAGTTCGAAGTTGAAATTGAGTAAAAGCAGTGATTCAGGCGTGAAATTAAGGAATAATTCACGGTTGAAATTCGGATATAATGCTCAGCTAAAACGAAGAAAACAAAACTCTGCTAGAACAGAGGAAACGAGATAACTTGCGGCTAAAATGGTGATAAGTGCTAATTCGCATGACTGAGAAGTGAAGAAAAAACGCTAAAATTAGAGGAATAAAACGTTAACTCGTGGCTAAAACTGAGACGAACCGCTAATTGCCGTCTAAAATGTGGAGGAAGAGCTCATTCGCTGTTAAAGATTCAGTGAATTCGCGGCTAAAGTGGACAAGAAGGGCTTATTCACTGCTGAAACGGAAAAAAACGATAAATCGCGGATCAATGTGAGAAAATCCTTTTATTATTATTATTCAGTGGGCCCGCACCCGTTACCGGCTCATACGCCATGCCCTTAGGGTCGGACTCGGAAAAGCCTAATGCGGGTCCGCAAACCTATCTACGGCATTCACAAACTGAAGGACTCGGACCCCCTCGGCCCTCGAGAATGTGATGCCTGGCAATCTATCTGTCCCGAAAATTCGGAAACGAGTAGCCGCATACCTCTCACACTCCCCTACAAAGTGCATAGCCGATTCCTCTTCCAACTCGCAGCCCCGACACATTGGGTCTGCCACCATTCCCATTGTGTGGAGGTGCTTACGTAGCGCATAGTGGCCTGTAAACATCCCCCCACAACTCTCCGCATGCTGCCCCTACTTAGTGATAGCAGCCACATCGTCGCCTCTCTGTCCCATTCCCGAATGCAAGCCCTCGCTTTCCGAAAGGCTGATAGGCTATTCCAACTCCTGGCGGCCTCCGTATCCGCCCAATCCTTTATCTGGGCTCTCCCCACTGTCTTGGAGACCGCAATAGTCGGCTCAGGTCCCCATACTTCCTTATTTGCCCCCTGTTTCGCCATTTCATCAGCTTTCTCATTCCCCTCGTATCCCCTGTGTCCAGGGATCCACGCGAGGGTCACTTCATTACCCATTCCCTGTAGCCTTGTGATGGCCCGCCGACAGTCCGCCACCAAGGCCGACTCCACCACCGGCCTGGTCACCGCCCCCAGGACTGCGCGGCTGTCCGCGTAGATCACCACTTCCCTGAACCTCACATGCTTCCTAATTAGCTCCAGGACACAGTCATTTATCGCCACGACCTCTGCTTGAAAAACCGTGGTCAACTTTTCTAGGGGCCTACAGTTCCCACCTTCAAACTCCGGTATCCAGAACCCAGATCCTGTCATCCCCGATTCCAACTTAGACCCATCCGTGAAGCAATTCATGGTTCCCTCTTGCACCCTGAATTCCTCTCTCGTACTAACTCGAATCAATATCTTCCTTCCCAAGTCCAATCGCTTCACGGTTTTGTCACTCCTCATCTGGGTGACAGGCGCCACCCGCTGGAGCTCCGTCGCTACTTCCCTGTGTCCCAAATCTCTCCCCCTAACCGCCCATTTCCCATGGACTTGCAACCCATAACATGTTTCCATTGCGCGCATCTTGACCTCCAAATATAGGGGGTCGCAGCCGAAGCAACATTTCCATCGCTGCCGTTGGAGTCGTCCTGAAGGCCCCCAGAGCCGCCAGACAGGCCAGACGCTGGACCCTGCCGAGCAACTCCCGCCCCCAGGACCACTCCACCACTTTCCACCAAGCCAAAGCGCCATACAATATTCTGGGCCTAATTATACCTGTGTATAGCCACAGCATCCGTTGGGGGGTTAAGCCCCAGAGGTACTCCCCACTACTCGCCTACATTGATGAAATGTCCTTACCGCTCGTTTACACACATTGTCCACGTGGGTCCTCCACGACAGTTTACCGTTCAGGGTCACCCCCAAATATTTAGCTTCTGACACCCTTTCTATTTCTCTTCCGTTCATCATAATTGGCCCCCACCCTGCCGAGCTCCTCTTCTTCGTAAAGAGTACGAAGCTTGGCTTTTTCCGGGTTTACCGCAAGTCCTCTGCTTGCACACCAGTTATTCATTACGTGAACCGCCTGATTCATGAGACCACACAAGGTGCTCAAGTCCTTCCCCCTCACTAATATCACCCCATCATCCGCAAAGAACTGACAATAAATACCCTCTCTCTCCAAAACTCGTATGAGCCCCTCTATGACCAAACACCAGAGCAGGGGGGAAATGCAGGAGCCTTGAGGGGTTCCCCTCTCAGCCTTCACCTCCACTTCCACACCCCCCAGCTCCGCCACCACCCATCTGTTCTGCAGCATTACCTCCACGAACTCTATCAACACATTGTTCACCCCGAACTCTCTCAACGCCTCTATCATACACTCCCTGGAGACATTATTGAATGCCCCCTCTATATCTACGAATAACCCCAAGCAGTACTCCTTACAGGCCAAGCTATCCTCCACCCTCGAAAGTAGCGCATGCAGCGCCGTATCCGTCGACCTCCCCGCATTATATGCATGTTGATGCTCATGCAACCCTCTCCTAGCAAGCACTTCCTGCCGATACAAATCTATGACTCGCTCCATTACTCTTAAGCCTACACAATTAATACTTATAGGCCTAAAATCCGCCGCGCGGTTACATGCTCTTCCACCACCTTTAGGTAAAAATTTCACTCTTACCTCGTCCATGCCGTGGGGATTTCCCCCTTACCAAGCAGTTCACCATCAGTCGACGAATACTTTCTTTCGCCCTCTCATTTGCTTTCTGGATGACGATCGGGTATATTCCGTCATGCCCCGCCGCCTTGTAGGCTCCCAACGTCGCCAGCGCCCATTTGAAGCGTTCCCCTGTGCAGATCAGTTCGCTCTGTGCCTTCCGACTTCCGTCTAAGTCACGCACGTCAGTCTCAACCGCAGTCATCTGCCTCTCCTTACACCCTGGAAAATGAGTGCTTAGCATATGATCCAAAATCCCATTATTGTCCACTATCACTTCACCTGTCGGCAGCGTGATTGATCCCAGCTGCCATTCCACTTCATCTCTGATGACCTTGCTCAGTCTTGCCGTTTCCTTCACCGATTCTCCGTTTCTTCGTTCTCCGGAGGTCCCGCTTGTAGGCCTTTCTGGCTTCATTATACTGCTGCCAATCCACCCCAACCTTCGTCAACCTAGCTCTATTAAAGTTAGACCTCACTTTTTTACGCTGCTCCCTGAGCTGGGAGTTCCACCACGGCGCACCCGTTCCGCGAATGCGTCGCGGGCCGGACAGGCTTCCTCAAACGCTTTTTTCAACGATCTAGTCAGCTTGCTTTCTTGAAGTTCGACGCTATCCTCCTGCAGCTCTTGCTCCCCAGCTTGTTGTTGCTGTAGCTTCCTCTCGAATTTATCCCAGTCCGCTCGCCTGTGGGTTTCTAACCGGCTTCACCGCCAACGGCTTCGCCCCAACCTCGAATCTAATTGGCCTGTGATCAGAGGAAATATGATTACACACCCTCCATCCAGTTATCACGCCTCTCGCCCCCCCCCCCAGAGCAGAATATGGCGTCAATCACTTCACTCCGGCTCCGAGTCACGAACGTGGGCATGTTTCTAATATTCATAATTACAAAATTCAGCCTTACAAGGTCTTCCAGAAGCTCCTCACCTGCCCTATTCGTATCTGTCGAACCCCATGCTACGTTATGGGCATTCAAGTCCGCCCCGACGATCAATATCGCCGCCTCCCGGACACAGATCTCCGTCAGTCTTTCCAGCTCTTCCGGAATCTCCGTCCTTCCGTCGTAGGCCCTATACCAGGAAGCTACATAAACAGTCTTATGTGCCCCCCCCCTCGCATTCCAATATTTATACTTGCCACTGCCAAGTCCGGCGTTGAGTATCCACTTACCCTCACCGGCTGCAAGATAGACTGCACCACCACACATGCCCTCACCCTTTTCAGTCCCTCCGTTGCGTGAATAACCTCATAGTTCCGATTCCGGAGCCCTCGCAGCCTCCCCTTAAAGAGATATGGTTCCTGAAACAACCCCACCTGGAACTCCAAACCAGCCTCCAGCACCGCAACATATCCGCCGTCGCAGTTCTGCTGTGCTGCAAATTAACCTGAAGCACCTTCATATCCTACTTTCTCTCCGTTCCCCTCGCGCCATCCGGCCCTCCACCTACTTCCCCTGTGCCCCCTGTTGTTTTATCAGGGACCTCTCCAAGTCGGTGACCAGGACCGCTGGCCTGATCACCTGTTTTTGCCAATTGAGTTGGCCGTCAAGTCCAACCACTATCCCTCCATCGGCGGAACCACCCCACTGGGCCCTGCCTGATCCTTTGGAGGGGAGAAAATCCACTAATTCTCGGCTAAAATTGAGGGCATGCGGTGATTCGCGTCTGAAATGAAGAAAAAAAAATTCGCGGCTAAAATTGAGAAAAAGCACTTAGATCGCGGCATAAATTGGGAAAACCCGCTAATTCATGGTTAAATTTGAGAAAAAGCCAATTATTGCTTCGTATAGAGGCATTGTTATTGCTAAACTGCCGTTCTTTAAAAAATTAGTATAGGAGAGACGCTCCCTACCCCAATCCTCCTATGCTCCCCACCCGCTCCCTCTCGGAATGAGTTTTTTCGCGATCGAGCCGGGAAAAGGAGGAAGTGTGTGTGTCTCCTCGAGGAAAGAAGTACAAAAAAACGCCTTCGCTGAAGTTGTCTCAAATCTCAAGGTACCTACTAAAAGTCAGTCTCATTCTCTCTCTTTCCTTTTCCAAAAATTTAGTTAACTCCATTTTCCGGTCTCTCAAAATTTATCAATCGCTCTCCCTATAAAATACAGTCCCCTCTGCTCTCCAGCAACAAAATTTGGTCTTCCGGTCCCGATCAAAAAAAAAAAAAAAATTTGAATTAAAATATCATCATTTAGGATAAGTAAGATAGGTCCTTAAAATTATTCATTTCATCGTAGGTCAGTTAACGTACGTAGTTCAGCTTCCAAAAACGGATAAAACTAGATATATCTCTTCTTTATTTTATTTAAAGTAGTTTAAGTTTTAAGGATTGTACAAAGTTCAACAGAAAAGTTTATACTCCATCTCTCTCTTTCCCCTCTCTGTGGAATTATTCCGCCGCCAATTCACAAGCTCATTTCATTGCACTGAATTTCATTCAAGCTCTCTCTAGCGTCGAGTTTTTTATAACTCTAATTAACCACTCTAATTAATTTTAGTTTTAATCACACTAATCAGTAATCACTAGGAATCAATTGTTTTTCTCAAACCTCTCTAGTAAGTTTTTTTTTCGGTAAATCTCGGTTCAAACTCCTTGCATTGTCACATTTAACGGTCTTTTCTCAAAATTAAAATAAAATGAATCCTCAAGAAGATGAACGCGTTAAATTAATACAACGGCTCTCAAAACAAAGAGAGAAGCTTTTCAGACGAATGAATGACTGCTACAAGCTTGCAAAAGAGCTCAAAATCGGCGACCACAACGCCTTTCTCGCTCGGTATGAAAAATTAGGTGGTATATACGAAAGTTATGACGAAATTCAAAATAATATAGAAGACAACATCATGATGCTAGGAGCCCTCCAACCCCCCCTCCACAGGTTGTTAATGTACAAAGCTTTGTACAGGAGCCGCCGTACAGAGTTGTGCAAGGATGGGGCCTATCATTTTCAAATACTATGGGCGAATCTCCTTTTTTGCTGAATTTAAGAGAAAGAATGTCTCGCTGTAATTTATCGGAAAAACAGGTACTTAATGAAATCTGGTCCCTGTTCTCAGGAACGCCATTACATTGGTATAGGTTGAATCAGAACTCGTGGAAAACCTGGGCCGCCTTCGTTTCAGCTTTTGAAGACCGATTCATCCCTAAACAGTATACCGAAACTTTAAAGACCGAAATCCGATCACGTACTCAAGGTGAAAAGGAGCCAGTGGCTGACTACGCCGACTGTCTTCAGGGCTTAATGATGAGGTTACCCCAGGCCCCTACACCAGAGAAGGTGTTGAAAAGGGTACACAAAAATTTAAACCCACTGATGAAACGACAAATAGTTGGTAGGGATTGTAAATCCGTTAGGGAGTTAGTAACTACCGGTCAAGAATTCGAACGGATAGAGGCCGAATGTGAAAAATACCGACCACCTCCAAGTCCTTCCTTGAGCCAGATCCCTCAATTTGCTTGTTCTTCATCGTCGGTTGGAATAACTAGGAACGTGATTAAGGACAAGGACAGCCAGAAGTTAGGTTTAAATTCTGTTTCACCTGCCACGTCATGGAAAGGGGGGAACTGTTGGAATTGTGGTGGTCACGACCACGGCTATGCTGCTTGCTCACACCCTAGGATCATTTTTTGTTTCCGTTGCGGGAAGAAGGGTGAAACAACTAAAACATGTAACTGTCCCCCTAGAGCTCGGAATTCTCCCGCTCAAAATACAGGATCGTTTGCACATGGTATTGGTTCGTCCTGTCTACCCCGTGCCAATATCCCATTACGGATGAATGGTGTTTCTGTATCCGCTTTGATAGACACGGGAGCTTCGCATTCATACTTAGGCTCGGAAGGCCTAGCGGATATTGGCCTCTCGCTTGCGGATTTCGAAGTTATCCCACCACAGGCTGTCCAATTAGCTACTGGTAAGATTGAATTAGTTCAACGAATGATCACGTTATCAGTCCAGTGCCACTCATATGAGTACCTATTGAAATTTCTTTTCTTGCCTCACCTATCGGTGAAGTGTATTGTGGGCTTGGATAGTCTGGCGAAGCTGGGCTTACGACTGTTTTTCGATTCGTACGAATACTGTATCCAGGGCCAGGTGGGAAGCCAAAGGTACCCCTTATTAGGCGATTCGTCGTTGTCCATCACCCCATTAGCGGGCATTCAAGCTCTCTCTATCGGAGAACGAGACCAACTGAACACCGTAGTCGAACACTTCAAGAACTGTGAAGCCAAGTGTATTGGCCGCGTCCCAATCAAGCATCGTATCGAACTTCTCGACCCGAACCCCATAAAACAAAAACCCTATCGAACTTCACCAGTCCTAATGACAAAAATTTCCGACGAAGTGGATCGACTTCTAGGGGAAGGCATCATTGAACCTTCCACTTCTCCGTGGAGCAGCCCGGTAGTAATGGTCCCAAAACCAGACAATTATTATCGCATGTGCATCGACTTTAGGCGGGTCAATGGGCAGACTCGAAAAGACGCGTATCCATTGCCTCACATGGGATCCTTGCTTGAATACTTAGAGAACGTCAAGGTTCTTTCCAAGGTAGACCTGAAGCAGGCGTACCTCCAGGTGCCTATGGATCCTGCTAGCTCCCCAATTACGGCTTTCAGCGTTGCAGGGAAGGGCCACTACCAGTTTAACTTCCTTCCTTACGGACTCACTAACGCTCCCGCTACGTTCCAAAGGCTAATTGATGCTCTCATAACAGCAGACTTGCGCCCGTACGTCCATGCGTATCTAGACGATTTATTGGTCGTCACTCCCACTTATCAGTTGCACCTAGAGTGTTTAAAAGCACTCTTTTCTCGCCTCCAGGAATTCGGGCTTTTAGTGAATTGGGAGAAATGTGAATTTGGGACAGACGAACTTACGTATCTCGGATTTCTAATCGACTCCAACGGCATACGCCCAGATCCGGAGAAGGTTAAGCCAATTCTGGAATACCCCCGTCCCACCTCCCAAAAGTCACTTCGGCGGTTCTTGGGCATGTTCGCGTGGTATCGGCGGTTTTATAAAGATGCTTCTCAGGTTGCCCAGCCTTGATTTAGTCTGCTTAAGAAGGGGACAGCGTTTGAGTGGAATGCGGAACAGGAGAGTTCGTTCGCGAAAATAAAAACCCTCCTTACCTCTTCACCAGTTTTAGCCCGACCCAATTTCTCATTACCGTTTACTATCCAGACTGATGCAAGTACCACGGGACTGGGGGCCGTTCTCACTCAGATTCACGAGAGGCATGAACGAGTTATTGCCTATGCGAGTCGATCGTTAATCCCCGCTGAGCGAAATTACTCGGTCACCGAGTTAGAGTGCTTAGCGGTCCTATTTGGTCTGGAGAAATTCCGTCCGTATATTGAAGGTGGTCCGGTTAAGATTTTGACCGATCACGCCAGTCTGCGCTGGCTCATGGGGATCAAGAACCCTACTGGACGACTGGCCAGGTGGATTATCCGGCTTCAAGGATACAATCTCGATATCCACTACAGACCAGGGACTCAAAATAACATGGCAGACACTTTGTCTAGGACATTCGAAGGCCCCGAGTTATTCTTGATCCAAAAGACCGACATTGTTCCAAAAATCGCGGAAGATGAGTGGTATCAACAACATGTGGCGAAGGTCCAATTCCCGGATCGTTATCCCAATTGGGTGGTCTGTAGCGATGTACTATTCTTCCAAGAGACTAATCCCTGCCTCCAGGGGTCGACTTGGAATGGCTGGCGATTGGTTCTACCGAAAGGACTGCGTCTAGAGGCTCTCAGACAATGCATCTCGGCCGAGACAAAACATTACAACGAATCAAGCAGCTGTATCACTGGCCGGGTATATCTGGCGACGTCTATCGTTATACTCAAGGTTGCTCTACCTGTCAAGCCACTAAACCACTGAATCGACCACCTGCCGGAATAATGCAACCCCGAGTCCCAGAGGGGCCGTGGGTGACGGTCTCTTCAGATTGTATGGGGCCCTTTCCCCGATCCCGCCGGGGAAACAAATATATTTTAGTATTTCTCGATTCCTTTACGAAGTGGGTGGAGATTGTCCCCGTAAGAGTCGGTACCACCAAAATAATTTGGGAGCATTTCTGCCAACGAGTATTATACCGCTGGGGGGCGCCTAAGTTCTTTGTGTCTGACCAGGGAGCCCCATTCTTGGCGAAGGAATTGGCGGATCACTTTAAGGAAAAGGGAATCACGCATAATACCACGCCAGCGTACCACCCTCAGGCCAATCCAGCCGAGAGGGCGAACCAGGTCATTAAAAGAATGATAACGTCATACGTAGATAGGGAGCAAAGAGTTTGGGACATTTTACTCCCACAATTGTCTTTCTCTATCAATAACAGTGAAAATAGTAGCACGGGTTTTACACCCGCCTTCCTCAACTTAGGCCGAAATATATGGGACCATCCGGTTGAACGACCAACACCCAATAGCTCCTTGCCAGGGGAATCACCTCCTGATCATTCCGAATGGTTAAGGCACCTATCGAGCCTGACAGAAACCCACAAAACTGTTCGACACAATCTTCTTGAAGCGACCGGGCTCCAAAGCCGTCACTATAATTCGCGCCGTAGGGACGTACGATTCAACGCGGGTGACTTGGTTTGGAAGAAGGCCCATAAGCTGTCTTCAGCTAAAGATCATTTCGCTCAAAAGCTCGCTCCAAAGTATGAAGGACCCTACCGAATCCGCCAACGACTGGGAAACAGCACCTATGTTGTTGAATCCGGAACAAAGAGGAACTTGGGGAAAGTCCATGTTTCTCAGCTGAAGGCCTTTCGCAGGGCAGAGGGGCCCAAGTAGTAGTACAGTAGATTTCCGGTGTCTCAGCAGAAGCTTTATTTTCCGTTTGGTTCTGTACATAATGTTATCCGAGGCGTGTAGCTCTTTGCTTAGGGCTTCCAGCCTGGACCCCTGGTGGGATTTAAAGGTGGGAGTGTAACCGGAGTTCCCGGTTGAAATTCAATTAATTAAAAAAAAAATAAATAATAATAATACTAATAGTCAATTAGATAAAAATATTTCTTCCGCCCCTGGGTTTCCCTATCTAAACGGACTCTGTCCTTTCATCTATCGCGTTCATAAAGGGAAAGAATTCCTACCTTTTAATGCTAGTCAGTTCTTGCCTGGAGCCCATCGTTTATACCGTTCCATAAATATTTTCGCCGGGGATATCTCGTTATTTTCGATTCCCGTCGACTTTTATGTGGGATTTCCATATCCCGCGGAAGACGAAGCTGATCCCGTAGAAGGCTTCACGAAAGGGCAACATTTTTCCTTTTCTCGTTCAGAATTATCTGGAAAGGTTTATTGTTATTGCTGAAGTGCCGGCCCTACGAATCGGCTCCCTGTACCCCCCCCCCCTACTATTTATGAGATTGGGAGTCTCCTTACCGATTTTGACGCTCGCCAGACGTGCCATTTACCGAATTTGCCGCCTATCGAATTTATCGTTTACCGTTTCTGACATTTCGTCTACATCGGGTCGTACCGCATCCGCACCAGTCATCCCTTCCTTCTACAGCCTTCTACATATAGTATGTAGAGGAACGGGAGATTTTCCTTTATTATTTCCATTTTTTTTCTCAGAGAGTCAAGTAATTTATTTTATTTTTTTTTTCCTCCCACACCCCCCCCCATCTGACCTTGTCTTTTTCCCGATTCCTCCTCCTCGAAATTTGCGAACCCCCCTTTGAAGTAATTGTTTATTTTGTCCTTCTCCCCCCCCCCCCGGTTTGACCGACAATAGAATTATAAGGTTTCCATTGCGTTGTTTATTCAGAACCCAGTTCCAACTATAGCAGCCGAACTCACGTGGCTCAAGTTCACGGTTACAAAGTCCAGCTGCTTCAAGCGAAAACTCTTGTCGCTCCCATTAAGCCGCTAACTATTACAAAACTCGAGTTGTGCGGCGCTCTACTCCTGTCCTGCCTTCTCAAATCCCTAGAGGATTTTCTCAAAACTCTCGACCTCCTCAGCAAAGTTAAGTCTCTTTTCAGATTCAGCCACAGTTCTGGCATGGCTGAGAACTCCTCCTCACACTCTCAAAACGTTTGTCGCACACAGAATCGTCGAAATTCTAGAAAACACTTCTCCTTCCTTTTGGCGTCACGTACCGTCACATCTGAACCCCGCGGATATTTCACCTCGAGGACTGTCTTCTAAAGCTCTGAAGGAAAACACTCTCTGGTGGGAGGGACCATCATTTCTCCTTGACGATCCACAAACTTGGCCTGACTCTTCTCTTCTGGAACACTCAGCTCCTCTCCCTGAAGTGAAAACCAAAACCGCTCTAGCAGTAGTAAAAGAACTCGAAACTGTTGATTTCATAACTCGTTTTTCCTCCCTTGAAGTTCTGATAAGAGTGACATGCAGAATTTTGCGCTGGTCTCCCAAATCAAACCGAAGTAAATCTCCAACAGAGCAACTTACAATAAGTGAACGTGAGGCTGCCCTAAAACGATGCGTTTTTGCCTCAAAAAAGCTCTACTTCAAGGAGCTCGTGGCTGCCCTGAAAAGTAATCGACAATTGCCACGCAGTTACGCGAAACTTGCTCCTTTCATTGATTCCCTCGGGCTTGTTAGGGTGGGCGGCAGACTCAGGCATTCTATACTTCCTGATGAAACGAAATTTCCCCTTCTCCTTCCTCGTCAAGCCCCGCTTTCATCCCTCATTTGTCGTTTTTACCACCACGTCTCGCTGCATGGAGGCGCCCAGCTCATCCAATCGTTGATTCAACGCAAATTCTGGATCCTAGGCCTGCGACGACTCATCAAGTCCCAGAATCGTAGCTGTCTCAAATGCTACCGCTTTCAAAGTAAACCCCCTCAGCCGAAAATGGCCGACTTACCCGCTATTCGTTTTGAACGAATTCGGCCCTTTCTTAACACCACTCTCGACTGTGCCGGCCCATTTAAACTGAAGGAGCACCTACGACGTAATGCTCGAATAGCTAAAGGTTATCTGATCTTGTTTGTTTGTCTCTCCACCAAAGCAGTCCATTTGGAACTCCTCAGCTCTTTGACAACGGAATCCCTCCTGATGGCTCTGGATCGCTTTATCTCCCGTCGAGGACTGTGTGCAAACATATTCTCAGATCGAGGTACCAACCTAGTTGGAGCTTCGAACCATCTCAAAGAGGTGGCAACCCTAACCCGGGACTCCGCTCCCGGAGATCGTGAAACTCCTGACTTCGAAGGAAATAAAGTGGCATTTCAATCCGCCGCAAAGCCCTCATTTCGGCGGTCTCCATGAAAGAATGATTCGGGAAGTAAAGCGGCATCTCATTCGCACTGTCGGGGAAACCCCTCTTACCCATGAAGAAATGTCGACGTTTTTCTCAAAAATCGAAGCCATCCTCAACAGCAGACCGCTTGGATTCGTGTCTAATGACCCGAACGACAGCGTCGATTACTTGACTCCAGGCCACTTTCTCGTGGGTAGTCCTCTCCACGTTCCTCCACAGCCCTTAGATCCCGATGATCTTCGACTCAATCAACGATTGACTCTGATACACCAGAACTTGAGATCTTTTTGGAATCGGTGGTCCAAAGAATATCTCCAGGAGCTCCAAATCCGGACGAAGTGGACAAAAAATTCGCCTTCTCTTCAAGAAAACGACATTGTAATTATCAAAGATGTAAACGCTCCTCCTCTTATTGGTAACTCAAACGATTTATAGAGAGCAGTATGATCGTTTCAAAATGTCGTCTGAAAGGCATATAAACAGTTGATAAGGCAATAGTTTGGCACCCGGTTTGGCATGGTAATTTAGCTAAGTTCTCAATTTTTGTAATTATTTTATACATTAAACGACTGTTGGCGGGAGAGGAAGTGGACCACAATTATTCGCGCTTGGAGGGAGCCCCCAAAAACCCACTTCGTGGGGTGTGTTGTGTCCCTGAATGTCCAAATAACGAGCGGCCCCCAGTGTTTCTTTCCTTTGTTTACCTCCTGACAAAATTATGGCAAAACCGGGGAAAATAAAATTGAGGATCGGGAAAGAATTGTCGAAATTCGTGCGGGTTTCCTCAGAACATTTCCAACTTGCTTAATTAGAAGTAAATCAATGTTTCTTTGAAATAACCAGAAACGTGTTCCCCTATCTTCAGAAGAGTATTTATTCTAAGAAGCCTTGGCTAGAAAAGGGGACAGTTCCTGCTTCCACGGGCGGAGGTGTACAAATTATATGCGTTGCTCGCTGAAATTCGAAGTCGGCGACTTTTGAATCAATCTCTGGTTGAGGCCTGATAAGTATTGACTGGTTTTTAGCGCAATCCCTACCGCATCGCTTCGGTTAATACGACGTCCTCCTCATAAAAGTTCATTTCCTTCTGGGTACATACACCTGTACAGGAGAAAGAAAACATAATTCTCCAGCTCCTTCAACAAGGAATTCGATGAGTTCAGGTGCATTTGAAAATGTCTTCCACTTCCTCTCTTCCCAGGGGGCTCCTGGTCCCGGCAGACCTTTGGGGCAAACCTTGGACAGAAAAACAATAACTCTGGAAGTAACACTTGAAACAAATTTGAGGTTTTTTTTGTATCCATGGGAGAGCGGTCTTTCTTTTAAAAACGGTCAAGTATTTTAAGATAGCCAGATCGGCGTAACAGCTCTTTAAAATTAGCCTACACCCCTACAAATTTGAATTTGAAATCCATAAGATGGCCTCCTTTTAGGGAGCCAACCGCGCAAAATAGTGATTCCTGACGAGCATGATTGTGATTCGTGAAATTTGGATTTTGGCAAAGCCAATCCAAAAGATTGTTTTTTTTTTTTTTTCCTAGGGAGCGAAATTATTAGTCCTTCAATTAGCCAAAACCTTGGTTGAAATTATATTCAATAAGTGTCAAATCCTCGAGATTTTAACTGTGAAACAGCTAGGGGTGAAACCGGGTCCTTGGTCCGGGCTGTGAATAATTCCGGTCCGGTCCGGTCTTCTTGTGAGGAGCGGACCGAAAAAAATCGGTCTTTAAATGGCATATAGAGAAAAACAGGAAATTTTTATGTGAATCCGTTTCGTGCTGGAACTGCGTGTTTCTAATGTCTCGAGTTTGTTTAAATGGAATACCGTGACCTACCCAAACATCAAAGGGCGGATCGGAGGCCTTTCAAAGGGGGGAGGGTATCGAAAACCCTCCCACAGAATAACACCTACTCATATCCACCCTGTCCACATCAGTTTTCAGCGATTTGACTATAGCTCTAATAACCTGTTAGGGGCAATGCCGTTGTTACCCCCACTTTTGGATCGGATGTGAACGTGCTGCAAATTTCTTCCTTTTAAATGTGAAGCATTTTTGGGCTGAATAGCCCACAAAATGTGTACGTAGAGCTTGTGAGCCAAGGATTATTACTTTTATATACTTCGTTTCGAATTACTATTTCGTGTACGTTTTCCAGCGATATTTCATTTAAGACTCAAAATAAAATCGGTCCGGTCCGGTCCAAGACATTTTTTTTCGGTCCAGTCTTCGGTTCGGTCCGGTCTGGTTCAGAGGTTATTATTTTTCGATCCGGTTCGGTCTTTCGATAAATTCGGTCCGGACCGGACCGATTTCACCCCTAGAAACAGCCCAAATCCAAGATTTTCATTTTTGACAGTCACAACCCAAACCAATTAGATTGGATTATTTCATGAGCCAGTCCCGCAAAATTGGCTTTTAGGGAGACAATATTCCGTAATTGGCATTTTGAGTGGGTAAAAACCGTGAAATTAGGTTCTGTAAGAGCCAAAATAGTCCGCAAAATTTGGGCTTTGCAATGGTAAAATCCATTAATTTTTTTTTTGAAGGAGCGAGATCCGATAAATTGCTCTTTACAAATGAGCTAACACCCTGGAATTTTTTTTCTCAAAAGGGTGAAATCCGTGAAGTTGGTCTTTTCAGAGAGATAGTGTGGTTAAAATCATCTGTTTCGACCTCCCATTTACGGAAATTTAAGTTTAAGGAAATGTATATAAATACGGGCCCTATTCAGGAGAATCAAAAGTACAGAAACAATCAAGTTTTCACTTCCCTGACAGGGCCCAGGGGCGTAGCGTGACGTTTTGATGCTCGGAACGGTGGTCATGGTAGATGCCCACCCCGCACTAACAAAAAAATTCAAGTATCGGGCAACTCATCTCAACCGGAAATCATCGGGCTTAGGGTAGGTGAAACTCTCAGGGTTCTCGGGGGAATTTTCTCTCAAACATCGTATTCGATTTACCTGGGAAGGACCCGTTTAACATATTCGCTTTTTTCAGAATAAACAGACCGGCGCGGCGTGGTGTCAGATTCTTGGCGTGGGAATAATTCTCGGGTCAGAAATCAGCAGTTTCGTAGTCTCTGTGGGCTATATTTGAAGTAATTAAGCCAATATGATGTAGGTACGATCAAAGATAGGGGGGGGGGGTATATCCTGGAGAGAACCAACTTCACGAGAATGGGTCTTCAAGAAACCGATTTCGTGGGGTTTAATCGTTGAAAAAAACAATCTTGGGGGTTTGGATCTGTAGAAAAAAAGTCATGAGCCTGGCTTACATGAAAAACACAAACTTTGAGGATCCGGATTTCCAAAAACCAATTCACGGGTTTAACTCCTGAAACCTCTTATTTCGAGGATTGACTCTGAGTAGAACCAACTTCACAGGTTTTGCGCTTCAATAAACCAATCTCAAGGGCTTTTGTTGTTCAGAAAACCAATCTTGAGGGTTAGCATCTTCAAACAACAGAATTTGCGGAACTTGGCATACTCAAAATACCAATTTTGCGGGTTATTTGTCTCAATAAAAAACAATTTTACGGATTCGGCTCTCCATAAAAACAATTTTTCCTCTTTTGGTTAATCAAAAGACCTCAATTCCGTGAGGTTGGCTCTGTCAAATTCTTCCAGCTTACATTTGACGCGTAGAGGGACGGAGCGTGTTTGCGCGGAACACTGATCGGTTGTGGGATGCAACCCGCGGCTTCTGGAACGCTTTGTCCAGTTTTTAGACTGTTTTGCCTCCTAAGAGAGCCATTGCATCGCCGCCAAGACTCAGCTTTCGGTCAACTTCATTGTAGTTTTTACGCCTCCTCCCACTAACTGGCAGCCGTTATACTGTTATAGACAGCTCTTGGGGGCGCCCTGGACCATTTTGTGCGGTTTTGGTGCTTCTTGGTAGACCTGAAGCCACAATTTCTTTCACGGAGCACCTGACAAACTACGGGCACTGGGCAGTTGAATGATGTGGAGTGTTTTATACCGGTGGTGCGCAAAAAGGACTCTATATTTATCCCAACTGTGCTCGGTTCTTTAACATATTATTCACGTTAAAAATAAATAAAAGCTTCAGCCGACTGATGCCCGTGGCGGGCCCCCCCACCGCCCCCCCCATACGCTACGCCACTGACAGGGCCTATCACCGGATGGTGACACTGCATCATGTCTTACGTGCTCCATGTTCCTAAAACTGGCTCGCACAACTGTAATGTATGTACAATAAAGTTGAAATAAAAACTTCCTGACGTGCCAGAGTAGACGTGCATTTTTTAATTGCACCTGTCAATTGTCGCTATCACAACGACAATTTCAACGAAATTTTTTTGTATTCGATAATGAGGTTGGCTTTCCAATATTAACGTTGGAAGGCATTGGGCGAAAAATTCAAGGGAATTGTCATCTTCTCCAACAACGTCACACTCAACATATTTCGCTTTGAGAACAACAGATCCATCAATCAATGGTCGCTGGAAATCGCCAATGCAGCGGATAATCTCAGGCAGATTAACAATATCCGAGCCCATCTGAAATAAATAATTTCGTGTAGTGCATAAAAGAGTATGGAAACGAGTAATACTCGGTAAATCGCTCTTATTCTGAAAGGACTACAGAAATGGCTGTTGGAGTAGTTAACAAGATTAAGAAATAATTGGTTTTAATAGTTATGAACGGTCATACGCTTATTCAGTGAGTAATACTTACATTAATAGAAAACAAATAAAAATCATCTCACCATATTATCGCGCACAGTATGCCCTTTTAAGCCAAACAATCACGACATTCTGAATCATTTATCATGTCTTATATGCTTCCTGGAGCTTTTCAGTGATAACACCAGATGTCAGCCACTCCGATTTGTGTCCCCAATATGGCCTCTCGGCAGGGTAATTACCATGTATCCAGGCCCTGGGGGCTTATTCTCTAACTCCGAAGCAATAGCTTTTTCGAAGTCATATGTTTATTTCATTGATTTTCTTCAAACAAATGAATGAAACAAACACATGGCTGGCGAAAAAAATATTGCTTGTTGTTAGAGAATAGGCCCCCTGACCAACAAGTTAGAGTCGCAGATGTTCTCATCAAAGAGAAAACATACCAGCGAGCCATAAACCGTTTGCTGCCCCTGCCCCATCTCGATTAAACCTATTGCTAGCTTCAAATTTCTCTACTTAGGTTAAGTTAAGTTAAGTTTGCCTAGAAAAGTCTCGTTCTCATTACTCTACATTATGTTTTAGTTTTACCCAACTCTAGTTAAGTTTACTCCAAAGTAAAAAGCTCTCGCTTTTGGTGGGCGGTTTGTTATTGCTAAATTGCCGTTCTTTAAAAAATTAGTATAGGAGAGACGCTCCCTACCCCAATCCTCCTATGCTCCCCACCCGCTCCCTCTCGGAATGAGTTTTTTCGCGGTCGAGCCGGGAAAAGGAGGAAGTGTGTGTGTCTCCTCGAGGAAAGAAGTACAAAAAAACGCCTTCGCTGAAGTTGTCTCAAATCTCAAGGTACCTACTAAAAGTCAGTCTCATTCTCTCTCTTTCCTTTTCAAAAAAATTTAGTTAACTCCATTTTCCGGTCTCTCAAAATTTATCAATCGCTCTCCCTATAAAATACAGTCCCCTCTGCTCTCCAGCAACAGGCATGTTTGCGGCTGAAACTCAGGAAAAAAGAGAGAGATTCATGGTAGCTAGAACCCCTCCCAAGTTAAAATTCTAGATCCACTACTGGCCCCTCCCCACCTCTTTCATGTCCCTAGCCCAAACATGAGCCGTTTCTGGAAACAGTAAATTGTCTGCTGCAAAATTCGCAGTTCCTGGATCAAATAATCCGCAGTGTTCTATTATCTATAGGAGGGGGATAATTATAATTCGAAACCCCTAATAGAATAGAAGTTACACAGCACTGACTGTGCAGCCAAATGCAAGAAAAAAATCAAACCTCCAAGCACCGTGCAAGCCTTTATTGCGTCGAGCGGCGCAAGAGTGTACGTTGACGGTTGAAGAGGTTGATGTACTGAGTCAACAGTCTATAAAGAGGCGAGTTTAACGCGTTCAGTTCGCGAACGACGATGACTTTGTCCACACGGGAATCGATATATATTCTCTCTCTTCAAGTTCACTTCTTAAACGAATGAAATGTTTTCGACAATGAAAGGTATTATGTCAAGTAGCTTGCAACAATATGGAGTCAATACTAATTTTGACATTTCTGCTTGCTTCATCAAGCAAGATCAGAAGCACAAGCTTTTGAATAATTTTTTGGGATTAATAAAATCCTAATTCGTCCAAAACAAAATTAAATATGCCCTAAGAGCAAGGTCAAGAAAGTTCTCGGTCTTCATCAATGACTCATGAGATTCAAACAGTCGATGACAATTTTTAATGCATAAACGGGTTTTGTGTAGGGTGTTGCCCTTGATTACTTTTTTCATGAACTCCATAACGAAAAAAGATACACTCTGTTGTTCAGATGTGACAAAGAAAATAAAAAAAAATGAATGGTTCCATTAAGTTCTCAAATTAATTTTATTTTCTTAGCCCCCTCACCATCCACCAGCACACTGCCTGTAAAGCTGCCCTTAATACAAAGGAATGAATGGTGTTAAGGTCCTCGAAATTCCGGTTGAAGGTCATCTCTGTTTTGGCCTAAGACAGTTGCCAAGTAACTACCACGAGTTAAGCCGCGCATTTGCATGAATCGGATCTATATACAGTCGAAAAATTGTTTTTGACCTCTCCTCTCTATTGCGTGGTGTTTTTGGTGATTCAGTGGCGAGTGGCGTAGTGAACGTTATGAATGACGAACACGAATTGCACAACAAGTTTAGTGGAGCGTTTGGATCGTCCAGTGCTTTTTCTTTTTGAATATTTTTTTTTTTTTCTACTTTCTTTCAGGTGTTTTTTGCGCCTTCAAATAAAAGATGAACTGATATGGCTGAGTGCGTAAAGGTAATCGTGCGATGCAGGCCTCTGAACAGCAGAGAAAACGCTCTAAAATGCAAGGTACGTACTCAATATGACAGCTCCTCAAAAGTTGTAAGCTATAATCCGGTGAATAAGCCGGTCATTTTATTGATTTTGGTCTAAACAATGAGATCCTTAATGTTCAGAATGCACCCACAGTCTCGTATTTCATGACTCAATTTCACCCAGATTCTTGCTTCTCATGTGAGGAGGTCTATTCAACGGACCCCCCCCCGCTCCCCTCTTCACCTACAAAATGCAGCACCCTTGTTCATGTATTAGCGAGATCTAACAACCGAAACAGGACGATATGACTCCCGTACTCGCCCCAAAACAAAATTTTTAAGATGATAAGTCAAACAACAATACGTACAAAATAATAATAAAACAAAATAATAATAAACATAATTGTGCCGTCGAAGAGGTAACTTGCATTTTAGCATCAATTTTAAAATTAAAAAAAAAATTACAACATACTGGAAGCAAAAAGTAAACGATTAAAATATTAAATCAATAGACGAACAAGCTTTCTATAATCGAGTGGGTCAATGTCGGTATAACAAACGAGCCCTTTCGCATGACCTGTTTTTATCAAATATTACGCTCCGCCTATTGTAGCTCATTAACATGAGTTCTTTGCTCAAGCACCCGACTTCACGCTGCACAATCCCCCCTCCCCCTCCACCACCCCCTCTGCACAATATTTTAAAGCAAAGAAACATTAGAAGAACCCATCAAGATACGCATGCATCGCCAAAGCACATTGTGCAATGTGTGATGCCGAGAAGGGATTGTGGGGATGGTGGGAAAGGGTTGATGGTTGAAAACACGAATATTAGTGGCATTACGTACTAAATCAATACATTTACAGCGAATAGTATTAGCCATAAGTTTAGATAGCATCGGCGAGGCTTAATGAATGATATTACAATAATCTAAGTGGGTTGGTTTTGTTTTTTTATGTTTATTTTGGTCACGCAGGCATCATTGGCCCTAATAGCCATTTGTGCGGGGCACTGGGTTAAAACTGGTGTAAGTGATACTTTAGCGCTACATTCCGGTTATTTAGACTTCCGTATATGGAAAACACGATCCCTACTGATAAAATTGTCATTTTAAGGTACACCGCGTGATCATTTTACTCTACACGATGCTAATAAGGCGAGCGTTGCGACGAACGGGTGAGGGACGGGAGGGGGACTACATCATTGGTGATGGTTAACCGCATAAGTTGACGCGTATAAAAGCCTTTCATTGTCGAAAAAAGCCATTCGAGGGTCGCGAAATTACCTCGCGGTCCAACACGTGTCGCGAGGGGGCAACCCCGCGGCTTCGTATAGGTGTAGGGAACTTTTGCAGCACGAGTACGGAAATACTCCATCTTTAGTCCCTCCAATCAGTATAGGTACATCATTGACATGCAGAAAATAGGAGGGCACACGCCCCTCCCATTCGTTAAAATGCATGCCTAATATTTATATGAACTTCTCTTTCCTGGAAACATCACCCAATGTGTCGGCAAGGCCGGATTTTAGAGACTGCTGACTGAGAAAAAGCCTCCTCACCCCCCGTGGGAGGGGGGTCATTTTTCACACGTGCAAGCAGACAATTCCCTTCAGGTTATAAATGATAATACTGGTGGTTTTCACGGATTAGTTAGTTAATGAAACGAGCCCATCGTATGAAAAATCCGGGTCATTTGATCACGTCTGGCACCATGCGCAGAACGTTTTTTATGGTCTAGGTCTAGAAAGATGACACTTCTGCGAGGTCGCCAGACATTTTCCTTGGCTCAGGGGCTAACAATAACATAAACACACCTTTTTTTAGGGCGCAAAGATTCATTTTTTTCATTTTTAAGACGTGAATAGCTAGTTTTATGATCAGTGTACGATCATTTTTAGGGCGTGAGTAGTCAATTTCACCATTTTTCCGACGAAAAATTAGTCAGTTTTGTCATTCTTAAGACAAGAATGGTCCGTCAAGTCCATCATGGCTTAAAATGCCGGTTGGGTTTGTTTTTTAAGTCGCTAAATGTAAGTTTAGCCATTTTCAAGGCTTGAATAGTCAGTTTGGTCATTTTTCGAACGCCAGTGGTCAGTTTTTTTTGTTTTTTTTGGCTCGAATCGACAGTTTTAAACATTTTCTACTTGCGAATGGCTATTTAGGCCATTTATGGAGTTCGCATGGTCAGTTTTGCCCTTTTCAGGGCAAGTATATCCAGGGGCGGACTGGGGTATCGAGGCGCAGGGGGGGGGGCCTTGATTAAGGGGGCGCCGGTTGCATGAGCTTCAGTTTGCGACTTATAACGCAGTGCCGTAAAGTTTGGGGGCCATATATATAGGTTGGGGAATATTATAGCCATAAATTGGCGATTTTTCTCAATTTTAACCTCAAAGTTGCCTTCAGAAGATGCGAATTGGCGTATTTTCAATTTTTGATGCAAATTGAAATTTTTCACCATTTTAGCCACGAATTAGTGATTTTCCTTAATTCTACCCGCGAATTGTCGCTTTTTCTTATTTTTAGCAGCGTAGTAGCGTTTTTAACCCGTGAATTACCAAATTTTCTCAATTTCAGCCACGAATTGGCGTTTTTTGCTATTTTAGCTGCAAATCGGCTTATTTTCCCCATTTTTAGCCGCAAATTAGCATTTTTTTTTTACATTTTAGCACCGCGCAATTTTTTGTTACTTTTAGCAATAGATCAGCGCTTCTTCTCAGTTCAAGCCGCGAACCAGAGGTGTTTTTTAGCCATGAATTTGCCGTTTTTCCCAATTTTAGCCACTTTGCCTTCAGACGGCACGAAGGCGAGAATTTAAGTTAGAAATTTTACCACAATTTTGTCCGCGTATTGGTGATTTTCCTTAAGTTTAGCCGCAAACTGGAACTTTTTCTCAATTATAGCAGCGCAGTAGCGCTTCTAGCCCGTAAATTCGCGAATTTTCTCAATTTTAGCCACAAATTGGCGTTTCCCGCAATTTTAGCCGCATATTAGCCATTTTTTCCATTTGGTAAGCACAGATATTCGTTTTTAATCTATTATTTTATGATAATCTGACGATGGTCTGAGAGGGGCGCCAAGCCCAACAACGGGCGCGGGAGCGGTTTGGACACCCACCCGTCCCGGGCCAGTCCGCCACTGAGTATATCATCGCTGCGTTGAGCATTTTCAAGTCTCGAATTTAGTCAGTTTAGCGGTTTTTGGTACCTCGTTTATACTCACTGTCGCCATTTTTAGGGCCCGAATTAAAAATTTAGCTGTACAGAACTATAGTGCGGTACCAGGTGTGTGTCTACTTCTCGCCCTGATTTGATGTCCTGGAGGGCACATTGCCAGGATAGACCAGTCAGGACTTCGGGGAAGTGGCCTGGCACGTGCAAGTCCTGCGGCCTTGCCAGCTGCGGTTAAAGCCGACACGCTATACCCGTAGCAGTTACCGGCAATTAAGCACTTTTTCTCAATAAGTTTTCTCATTTTTAGCCTCGAATTAGCGTTTTTAGTTTAGCGTTATTTCTAAATTACTAGCTAAACAGGAATTTTTTCCCAATTTCAGCCATGAATCGAGTTTTTCTCAAATTCTCCCGCGAATTAGCGTTTTTTCTCAATTTTACACCAAGAATTAGCCAATTTCATTAATTTTAGTCGTATTTTAGCAATTTTTTAACTTTTAGCTTCTCCATTTTAGCAACAAAGTTGTCTCAAGAGGACGATAATTGTGTTTTCGTGAATTAGAATTAGCATCTGTGAATTGGCATTTTTCTCAATTATTATCCATGGTCCGTGGATTCGCTGTTTTTCTCACTTTTAGCCGCCAATTTGCTCATTTTCTCAATTTTACACTGTGAATTAGACATTTTTATTAATTTTTGCCGCATTTTAGCGTTTTTTTCACATTTAGCTATGAATTAACGCCTTTTTTTCTATTTAAGCCAAAAAGTTGCTTCTAAAGAAGACGAGGTTTTGTCAGTTTAGCCATTTTTCAGGTGCAAATGGCCCAAGTTTGGCTAATTTTAGGACCAATTGAGTCAGATTTACTAATTTCAGTGCGTGAAAAGCCGGTTTGGCTCTTAAGACAACGAGTAGAGTACGATCCGTCAAGGGGCAAATGGTCAGTTTGAACATTTTTGCAGCATCAACAGCCAACAGTCAGTATTGCGCCGCTACACCTGTCTAGGCTAGGACGTGGCTGGCAAAACAAAAGAAGGAATGGAGAATCGAGAAGGCGAATAAAAAAAAATATAATAAAGCTGTTACTCACAAGTGAATTACGTTTTCAACGCGCTTACACACCTTTGGACTCGGAACCCCCTAATTCGGAATTTCCTCAACTTAATCCGCAACCGCAAAATAAGCGGTTTTCTTCATTTTTGCTGCGTTTGATCTCTTTATTATGATTTTAACGAGGAATTCGCGGGTTTTCTCATGTTTCAGTCACATATCAGCAGGTTTTACCAAACCTGCCGTGAATTCACGCCTTTACTCCGTTTTAAGTGTGAATTGCTGGGGTTTTCTCAAATGTATCCGTGATTATCATAATACTTGAGGAATTTCAACCTTTAGCAATTTTTTTTTCATAATCACATGCAAATTAGCGCTTTTTCTCCATTGTTGTCACAAAATTGCCTATTAGATGAACCGACTGAGCGATTTATCGTTGATTTCCGCCAATTTTATAACCGTGAATTTGCGATTTTTTCTCAATTATGGCCTCGACTTGGAGCTTTTGGCCGTTTATTAGCGTTTTCCTGCACTTTGACCGTGAATTGACGCTTTCTCTCTCACTCTCTCTCTCTCTGCTGGCATTGGCTTGTTTTTTTTTTTTTTAATTTTTCACTTATTTATTTTTATTGTTTGTTTTATTTCTTTCCTTAATTATTCCACTAATTAGCACTTTATCTCAATTTTAGCCGCGAATTTCCGTTTTTCTCAATTTCAGCCGTGCATGAGTAATTTTGGTTTGACTTCATTTTACTTGTGAATTATCTATTATTCAATTCGTGGCGTGAATTAGCGTTTTTTTGTTTTAATTTTAACAACAAAGTAGCCTTCAAAAGCCTTGAATTGGTTTTTTCTCCATTTTAGCCGCGAATTATCATTTTTTCTCAATTTTAGCCGCTAATTGGCGTTTATCACCTCAGAGATACAATTAAGGCTAAAACGGATAAAAATCCTAAATTAACGGATAAATTAAGAAAAGTGCCAATTCGCGGACAGCGTGTAAAAAAACACTAATACACAGCTGAAATAGGGACAAACGCCAATTCGCGGCTAAAATTGATAGAAAGTGGAGTTGGCCGGTGAAATAGATAAATTCGAAAGGTAATTCGTGGCTAAAAATTTGCAAATAAGCGGATAAATAAAAAAAAGCACTTGTGCGCGGACAAAGTCACTAACACAGGTCTGAAATAGGAAAAACGACATCGTGGCTAAAATTAAGGAAATAGCTAATTCGCCGCTAAAATTGAGACAACATCTATTTGAGGCTTCTGAAGGCAATTTTGGGGCTAAAATTGAGGAAAACGTTAATTCGTGGCTAAAAACGTGAATTTGCGGCTAAAATTAAGAGAAAGTGCAAATCAGCGGGGAAAATAGATAGAATCGAATACTTATGGCTGAAATTTGGAAAAAATATCAAATCAGCGGAAAAAGTAACAAAAAATTCCAATTCGCGGATAAAGTTTTAAAAAACGCTAATAAACGGCTAAAATTCAAAAAGTATTCAATTCACGGCTAATAATTCGCGGTTGAAATTAAGAAAAAAGCTAATGCACGGCTAAAATTAGGGCAAACGCCAATTTGCGGCTAAAAATGATAAAAACGTCAATTCGCGGCTAAAATTAAGAGAAAGTGCTAATCGGAGGTTAAAACAGATAAAATCGATTACTCCTGGCTGAAATTGGGAAAAATCGGTTGAATTAATGAAAAGTGCTAATACGCGGATGAAGTGTTGAAAAACCATATTATAAACAGTTAAAATTGAAAAAAGAAAAATCACTTATTGAAGGCTAAGATAGAAAAAAAACCGCTAATTTGGGGCTAAATTTAATAAAAATGCTAATTCGTGACTAAAATTGATGAAACACTAACGCCAATTCGTGGTTTTTCGAGGCAACATCGGCACTGAAACTGAGAAAAAGCTCTAATTCACAAGGATAAAAGTGAATAAAACGTTAATTCGCGGATAAATTTAAGATATAGAGCTCAATACGCTGGTAAAATTGAGAAAATGCTTTTCGCGGATCAAAATGAGAAAATGCGCTAATTCGCAACAAAAAGAAAGAAAAAGTGCTGGTGTACTGCTAAAATTAAGAAAAACGTCAATTCAGGGTGGAAAAACTTAAATTCGCGACTATATACTTAATAAACAGCGCTTGTTAGCAGCTAAAATGGAGACAGACGCTATTTCGCGGATCAATTTGAGAAAATGCGCTAATTTGTGGTAAAAATAGAGAAAAAGCTCTGAATGTGCTGCTGAAATTGAGAAAAACGCTAATTCACGGATTCATTTATGCTAAAACCCGCTTATTCAGGGCTAAAAATAATTCAGATGTATAGGGCTGTTTATTGAGAAATAGCAATAACGCGCGGCTAAAGAAATGATTGAGAAAATGTGCTTATTAGTAGCTAAAATTGGGGGGGGGAGCGCTAATTCGTGGATCAATTTACGAACAGCCGCGGCTAAAATTGAGCGAACGTGGTAATTCGCGGCTCAAAATCAGAAATAGCGGTAATGCGCAGCAAAAATGTCGAGAAAGCGCTTATCCACACGACTAAACAATGAAGAAAAACGCCAATAAAATAAAATTGAGAAATGGCGATAATGCGCTTCTCAAATTGAGAGAAACTCCTAAATTACGGATACATTTATGCCAAAAACCCGCTTATTCACAGCTAAAACATGAGGCAAATGCAGATTCCCGCCTAATTAATGAGTTTCATACTCATTAAGAGATAAGAGCTCATTCGATAGTACGCGCGGCTAAAGTTGACAAAAAGATTCGCAGCTAAAATGGGGGAAAAAACTAATTCGGAGATTCAGCGCGATTCGCTGGTAAATTATGAAATAAATTCGCGATTAAAATTAAGAATTAATCCACGGCTAAAATTGAGCAAAAAGCGCTCATTCGCAGCTAAAATAGGGAGTGGGAAGGCTGATTCACGGATCATCAATTTGAGAGAAACTGCTGCTGAAATTGATGAATCGCGTTACCTAATTCGCGCCAACAATGGAGAAAATGAAGAAAAAACGCTAATTCCAGGCGTAAATGAAGAAAAAGCGCTTATGCGCTCCTAAAATTGAGACAAAAAGCTGATTCGCAGATAAATATTGTGATTAAAAAACAATAAAGTGGCACGCTGGAACATTGTTTCATAAAAAGAAAGAGTACATAAGATCAACATTTATGGTGGAACCCCTCCCAAGATAAAATCCTAGATCCGCCACTGGTTCTGCTACATCTCATTGAAACCATTTCGGCGCCACTGTCAACAGTTAATTTTAACATTTTCAGGGCACGCGAGTTCTGATCATTTTAAACAGAGCCGATTGAGTCAGATTTGCCAATTTCAGCGCGTCAATAGCCAGTTTCCACGTACTATCAGTTCGCGTATAACCGACAGCCAGTAGCCAATTAAATCGGCAGTTTATACATAAATTCAAGGCGCGATCTCATCAGTTTTCATTTTTTTTTTTTTTTTTTGGGCCGAGTGAAATAGATTTGCCAATTTTAGGCCAAGAATTATCAGTTTAGCGGTTTTCGAGGAGGAAATGGCCAGCTTAATCATTTTCGAGCGCAAAATATTGTCCGTTTTGCCATTTTCAAGGCACGAATAGCCGTCTCTTTCAGACATTTTCATGATGCAAATGGTGCAAAGTCAGATTTGCCGGTTTTAGGGCGTGCAGAACTGCAGTTGGGATATTCTCAGGCATCTTTTTAGGCATTTTAAAGGCGCGAATCATCGAAGTTTAGCCATTTTTCGGGTGATCCGAGTCAAATTCGCCAATTTTAGGTAGTGAATTGTTTGTGTTATTTTTTTTCAGGGCACGAGAATGGTTAGTTTAGTCAATTTTTGGGGTCGGACGCTCAATTTTGCCATTTATTGAACGCGAATCTCCCAGAGTTATAGTGCCAATGGTCAGTTTGCCAGTTTTAGTGTCATTTATAGGGTGCAATTTGTCAGATTAGCCATTTTCAAGGCGCGAATGGACACAGAGGCTACCATGACCACCACCTTGCGGATGTCAAAATGCGATGCTACGCTCTTTGCATTTACCCAATACACCCAATTTCGAATAGGCTTCCCTCCCCGCCTTACTCCTCCCATCAGACTGAAGGAAACCCCCACCCACAAGAGGCTCTCATCATTCCCTTCGCAAGCGCACAGGACGCCGCCCTGGTGAGGGTGGGGGACCCAACCGCCATTGAACTTTATGGATTGCACCTTACTTTCCACCACGATGGCAGCACCGTTCTATTTAGAGCTCGCTTGGTCTGAGATGCACTGCCGTCGATCCGTGGTCGAGCCTCCCTTTTCCAACCCAAACTGGCCAAAAACATGATAATTTAGGGTTTCAAGGGGAAATCAAAATATGTTTATGGAGTGGTGCGGGCGCGAGTTATAACTTATGAACTCCCGGAACGTTTGTTTGCAGACTGTGGTGTCTATGGACCCAGAGAGATGCACCTGTTCGATTGTAAACCCCACAGATAGCTCGGCACCGCCCAAGTCGTTCACATTCGACGGAGTCTATTCGTTCGATTCAACGACGGAGAATATTTACAATGAAAGCGCTTACCCACTCATAGAGGTAATTACAGAGGTTAATATGGTAACCGACAGTGATAATTTTTAAATATATTTCGCAGGGCGTACTCGAAGGGTACAACAGCACGGTTTTCGCCTATGGACAGACGGGATGCGGCAAAAGTTTTTCGATGCAGGGCGTCAACGAGCCACAGTCTCAGCGGGGAATCATACCGAGAGCGTTCGAACACATTTTCGAGGCGATTTCAGTGGCTCAAGACGTCAAATATTTGGTGCTTGCGTCTTATTTGGAAATTTACAACGAGGAAATTCGAGATCTCCTGGGCCCTGACGCGAAACAGAGACTTGAACTGAAAGAAGTACCCGAAAAGGGTGTTTACGTTCAAGGTGAAACACTAAAATTTAAAAAAAAAAAGCGCTCCAAACAATGACAAAAGCAATTTTATATTCTGATAGATTTGACGTGGCACTCTGTTGGTTGCGTCAATGACTGTGAATCACTTATGAACAAAGGATGGGCCAATAGATCCGTCGGCGCGACGCTTATGAACGCGGACTCGTCCAGAAGCCACTCCATATTTAGCATTTCAGTGGAAATGATGTCTACGGACCAAGATTGCGAAGGGTCGATTCGACGCGGTAAACTCAGTTTAGTCGATTTGGCAGGAAGTGAACGCCAGGCGAAAACTGGTACTGCTACAGATCGCGCAATAATTCCAATACTTTATTTAACGTTTTCTCTCTCTCTCTTTCCTATAAATAAGGCGCCATCGGAGACCGATTGAAAGAAGCGAGTAAAATTAATTTGTCGTTGTCAGCCCTGGGAAACGTTATATCAGCCCTTGTGGATGGTAAAGCCAAGCACATCCCCTACAGAGATTCAAAGCTTACAAGATTGCTTCAGGTAAGCAATTTCAATTTGAAACAGCAAAGTGCTAAAAAATTGTAAAATAACAACTTTTTTAAAAGGACTCTCTCGGTGGAAACACAAAAACACTAATGCTGGCCTGTTTATCACCCGCGGACAATAATTACGACGAAACCCTGTCCACGCTTCGCTATG
>CM075942.1:58116863-58234801 GCA_038030265.1 Corythucha ciliata
AAAAATGACTGCGTAACACACTTGGCTAGCAATTTGAGCGATTGAAAATGCCACGACGGCAATCGAAGGCCGCCAAATGACGAGCGACGTAAAGATGAACGTTCTTAGCGATACGCTGACCGTTTCTACCAGTACCTGAACGACGCGAATTTTGTATTTTTTAAGAACCGGTCGACGGAGGTATTAAAAGTAACGTTATACTCTTAATTTGACGAAGAGAAACGCCTGCGCCACCAAGTATAATGGCTCGGTGAACATCGATACGATGCAACTGGCGCAGATGGAGTAGACACCTAGGGCGTAGTGTGTGGTGATTTGCTCCGAGGGTGTGTCTAGTAGATGAAGCCAAATCCATCCGAAGATGAGGCACATTAGACATGAAATAGGGACTCTGTAAAAAAAAAAAAAGTGGTAGGGCGTTAGTGGTAGGACAAATAGGTCAATAGTTCTTGAACCATAAACTACTCTTATTCTTAGAAATTACGCTTTGAGCAACTTGTGAGCGGGAGGGTAGGTATCCAAGCCACACAGCAGGGGCGGTTTCAGGCCTCCGTGACTGGGGTGGCGGTAAAATGTGTTACCACCCCCCCCCTCACTTATCCCATTCGTACCGTACCCTCAGCCACCTCAACCGCGTGTAAAACTCAGAAACGTGAGCAACGTAGGGAAGGTCGTATACAAATCTGACGCACGAGTTGAGTGCTCGTTCCAGCCTAGAATCCTGCTCCGCACTTAACCCATTGAAGACAGCAGAGCAATAATCAAAATGCGGGAACACCAGGGACCGAACAAGCAACTTTCTGACTGCAATCGGTGAGGAATCTTTAATCGAAGAAAGCTGACCAAGAATCCGGAATACATTTCTACAAACGGATGAGACGTGCAAATCCCAGGAAAGACCCTGATCAAGAGTTACACCAAGGGTAGTCACGCTTGTTGCCCATGGAACCACACAGCCGTCCACCATCACACTGGGAATATCTCCCTCCGACAATGCCGACAAAAAATAACGAGTCCCAAACAAAATAGCCTGCGTCTTTTGTTTATTTATAATAAGATCATTACTTATCGCCCACTCAAGGATGGAAGCCACGTCAGTATTCAGCCTGCTAACAGCATCGTTAATTAGATGGGGCTCAAAAGAATAGTATAGCTTCACATCGTCTGCGTACATTTGGTATTTCGAATGCCTAATATTTGAGGGCAGATCATACTCATACACCAAAAACAGAAGCGGCCCCAAAACCGACCCCTGCGGAACGCCACTCCCAACAGGCAAGAACGACGACAAGGAGCGATCCAAAGGGGAAATGACAGCCTGACTGCGATCAACCAAGTACGAAAGAAACCAAACGCACACACTTCGAGAGAGTCCAAGGTCAGCAAGCTTCATCAAAAGCTTACCATGGTTAACCCTGTCAAAAGCTCGACTAAAATCAAGCTGAACCAGCGCTGTCACCCTGTAATCGTCAATTGCCCCAACAACGTCAGACGTCATCTTCAGCAGAGCCGTTTGGGTTCCATGGTGCGCACGAAAACCACTTTGATACTGGTCAATCACTCCCGCTGATTCCAGAAATTTAGACATTTGAACATAAACGCACTTTTCAAGAGCCTTCGCCAAGGGACAAAGTAACGAAATTGGGCGAAAATCCTCCATCAGGACAGTACCTCTCTTCTTCGGCAAGGGCAGAACCAAGGCAGCCCTCCACGACGCCGGATAGACAGACCGCTGAAGTGAGGCATTGAATATGTCTTCTAATGGCTCTAGAATACAAGGAAGGCAAAGTTTGATGTAGGACAGTTGCAAGCCGTCACTACCACTGACATCTGAACTAACGGACATGACGGCATCCACGATCTCTCCTCACGAAACGTAATCAAAATAGAATTTGCGGTCGTCGCATGGGATAGTGTCAATCCTACGTATATGGTATCAGCCATGCAGTCAGTGGAATCCTCTCCAACAGATACGAAAAGCTCCTGCGTCGCGGGGAGCCTTGCTGCCCAAACCCAACGACCTAAGATGGCGCCAGGTTTCACGGGATCCCTCGGCCCCCCGGAACAAGTCACAGAAGTATCGATTTTTAGCCCTCCTGATCGCCTGGCTCACCTCATTTCTTACTCTTTGATATTCGGTCCACAATTGGGGCATTTTCCGTCTTTTGTAGAGTGTCCTAAGTTTCTGCTTATGCTTAATTTGGCCTATCAAATCCGGCGTCATCCACGGAGTGGCCCGCCCACCCCCTCGTCCATGGGCCCGAACCCTAAGTGGAGCAAGTTCATCGAGAATATTCAACAGGCGCCCAGTGAGTATTTCGACCTTCTCATCGACCGAAGGCGAGCACAAGACCTCGCTCCAATCCTGAGCCAAAAGAATCTCGACCAGCCTACTCTTATCGAGTCCCCTGATATTCCTGCCATAAAAAACGCTCCGAGGAAGACACTTCGGTGGCAAGAACATGTCGAAAAATATCGCGTCATGGTCAGACAAATCGCCAAAAGAAGACTGCCAGCACTTGTCGTCGTCACCGCAACGCTCTCCCGAATAAGCAATAACATCCAGCCAGCTGTCCCCCAGCACCGAGTGGTGAGTAGCTGCACCGGATGGCAATCGCCGACTCACCCTCCTTCCTCCTCACCAGTATCGTTCCTCGCGACACCCATGCATATTTAACAAGACCATTTCTTTGTATTTCTTTCGCTCGCGAGAGAAGCAATCTGTTGAAAGGCGTAAGGTGTTCATTCAAATAAACAGCCTGGTCCGGTCCACTTTGAATCCCCAGACTCCTCAAGGAGAAGTCACGTTTAACGCGGCGCATTCGAACGAGTTCGTTTCTCATCTCTTCATCACCGAAAGTAGCAACGATGACCGAAGAATGTGACGTCTGAGTAGGTGGTGCACCGGAAGTCCTCTTGGCCGGAAAACGGACGACATCTACAACGTCAGATGACTTAATGGAAACTCCCAGTCCATTGGCCACCTTCAGAACAATTTCCCTGAGATTCTCTCCGGCCACCACAGGCACTCCCCGTATCTCAACCTTGTTCCGACGGAGCTCCTGTTGGCAATCATTCATGGCAGCCTCAAGTCTGCTGATTCTGCCTTTCAGCTCACCATTTTCCTGAAGAATGCGACTATTTGCCTCTTCAAGCTTTGCAACGCACGATGCATAGCCTTTAATCTCATCAGTCAAGGATTTTACTTCGCCCTGCAGAGACCAGATAGCTTGCAGAATCTCCGACGTTCCCACATTACTTCCTCGTAGGCCAGAACCGACTGCACCAGCAGGAGATCCCATAAGTCGCCGCAGCGGGGTAACGTTGCCTCCCGCTTGAGAGCATTGATTTTCGGCACATTTGGCCCCTTCACAATCCAATTTCACTGATTTTTTTCGTAGTACTACCAATCAATACTAAAACACCTAAGTCATTTTCTTACTTCCTAGTTCTATAGGATCTAGATCAGGGCCGGCCAACCTTTTTTAGACGTGGGCCATCGCCCTGGTTGTAAGAACTCAGGCGGGCCAAACACCCAGCATCGAGCACAACACTTTGATCTTAGCAAAAGGCCGTGACGCTCTGAATAAAACGCACTTGGGCCTGTTCAATAACTTCAAACAAGATAAGTTAACCACAGTGTGATAGCGTTTTCCATTTGCCCAAAAAATGTGCCCTGGGGCAGCTCATTGCAGTGCCGTCCGACAAATTGGCGCCTCCCGGGCGAATCTTTCACCAACGCCTCGTGAAGTTGCCTTCAGCAGCCGCGAATCAGCGTTCTATTCCGCACTTTATCTCTTCTTCTCAAATTTAATCGGTGAATTAGAAATTTATCTCCATTTTAGCCGCGAATTAGCGATTTGTCTTCATTTTAGCCGCGAATTAGCGATTTATCCCCATTTCACCCGTGAATTAGCGTTTTTTTTTGCAATGAATTCGTGTTTTTCCTGATTTGAGTCACTAATGAGTGACTTTACCCGTGAATTAGAGCTATATTTTCTAATTTTAGCTACGAAGTTGTTTCCCCGAACCGTTCATGCCATTTACTCACTTTATTTCTATGAAATAGCAAATGTACTCAATTTAACCTCATGAATAGGCATTTTTCTTGACTTCAGCCGTGAATTAGCCATTCATCTAATTTGAGCCTCCTCTAGCCTCACCAGTGAGAGTTTTGTTACCCAATTTTCGCTGCGAATTAACGCTTTTTCTGAATTTTATCCGCGAATTAGCGCATTATTTAGCCGTGGATTAGCGATTTCAGAATCCGCAACGGGCGTTTTCTACATTTTAACCGCGAATTAGCCTTTTGTCTACATGCCAGCGTTTTTTCTGTTTTATCGATGACCGATTTCTCCCCATTTTAGCCGCAAATTTGTGCGATTTTTTTATTTTGTGATTTTAGCGATTTTTCACAATTTTAGCCGTGAGTTAGCGATTTATCTGAATTTTGTAGTAAGTTCGTGTTTTTCCTTATTTCAGCCGAGCGATTTTTCTCAATTTCATCCATGAATGATCAAATTTTCTTAATTTTAGAAGCGAATTAGCGAGGTGTTTCTCTTTTATAGCAATGGATTAGCGTTTTTTCGCAGTTTGAGTCACGAACATGCCTTCAGAAGCTGAAAATTGTCGTTTTCATACTTCTAGCCTCTAAGTGCTTTTTCTATTTACAATTTAGCCTCCACTTTAGCCGTGAACACGTGATTTCAGCCGCTAAAGTGCGATTTTCCCCAACTTTATCCGTGAATTAGCACTTTTTCTGGGGGATTAGCCCCCCACACAGGAGGCGCGAATTGTATAGCGTTTTCCATTTACAAAAATAAAAACCCCGAGGGGCGCCCAAAATTCAACATTAAAAATGATAATAATTTACCACTGTAGGCCGTGGGCGGGAGGCTCAGCGGGCCAGAGTGAAAGGCTCAGCGGGCCAGAGTGAAAGGCTCAGCGGGCCACCCGTGATCTAGATATATGATTTTTACCTTCTTTTTTTGTTTGGCCCCTTTCTTCCCCCTTCCCCGTTTCACTGAGGGTGAACTAAGCTGTCGGAGGTAGCGATCGCCCCTTATCGGCCTTAAGCTGGGTTTACAATTGAGAGTTTTTTGCTCTCGAGAGCTTAATTCGCCAGTCTAAACGGGCCAGATAGTTCTCCCCCCCCCCCGCCGCCGCCGCCTTCCGAGCCTGGCACTCTTAGAGAGTTCAACTCTCGAGACTTACTCTCACGCGTAATAGCACCATAAGACATTTGGCGCCCCCATAAAGCCACCGTTCAGAATGAACCGCGATTTAGCATTTTCTCCATTTTAACAGAAAAATTAGCGTTTTTTCTACACTTCAGCGCTTCTTCTCAATTTAATAGGTAATTAGCTGTATTTGTCTCTCCATTTTAGCCGTGAATAAGTGATTTGCCTCCATTCTAGCCGCGATTTTGCGATTTTCTCAATTTTTGCCGTAAATTAGCGTTTTTCCCCTAATATGGCCAAGAAGTTGCTTCCGGAAAACGTGGCCAACTAATTTCTCTATATTCTGTGAATTAGCTATAATTTTCCCGAATTAACTCGCCAATTTTTTCTACTTTCTGCTATGGATTAACGCTGTTTCTCAGTTTGCGCCTAGCTATACGGATTATCGTTTTCTCAATTCGAATTAGTGATTTTCTTCATTTTCATATTCGTGAATTAACGTTTTTCCTCAACGGGGCCCGGAGAGGTCCACCCCCCTCACCACTACTTCGGTACGCTACTGATTTCACGGGTCTTACTTAGCCAAAACTAAATTTTACGAATTTGACCCAAATAAAAAGCAGAAATCAGCTATGATGTGGAGCAACACTCATTCGAATAACCAATAAAGGGGAGGGGGGAGGGGGAGGCCCGCCGATTGATTTTATGAGCAATATCCGTCGAGCTGTGTTTTATTGGATTAGCGACTCGAACAATACAGATTTTAGCGGTAGTCAATTCAACGAACTGTTGATTTGAATGAGAGCAAAAGGACGAAAGAGGAAAAATCTTTAAATATGGGTCCCGACATAGCGGAAACCATCGAAATTTGTTTTTGAAAGTGCTAAACCTCCGAAATGTAATTCTGAATGAGCGAAAATCGGTGAAATTTTGGTTTTACTGAGTCAATTTCACGAAATTTGGACAAATCTGCTAAAATTGGGATAAAAACCCCGAATTTCACGACTTGAAGGAACCAAATCCGTGAATTTGGGTTTATAATGTGCCAACTTTTGTTTTTTGAATCAGCCAATCCCGTAAAACTGGTTTATTTAGATTGAGCCAAACCTAAGAGATTCGGTATTTGAAAGATAAAAAAATCAAAACATTTTGATTTTGAACGATCCTGATTTGTTTTCGACAGTCTCATCTTTTTTCTTAATTTGTTTATTTGTTTTTAAAGAAAAATAATTGTAAAATTTGATTTTTATAGGACAGAAACCCCCATAAAATAGGCTTTAATTGAGCTATAGGTCCCCCTCTCAACTCACGAAATTTGAATTTGAAACCCATGATTTTTGGCAAAATTGTGTTTTGTGAAAGAGAGAGAGCCCAGCCTGCGAAATTGGTTTTTGAGATAGTCAAACCCTGGAAATTTGGTATTTTAGAGAGTCAAACTAACGAAATTTGACGGTTTTCAAGGAGCCAACCCCACAAAACGTTTCTTGACCGAGCCAATCCCACAACATTTGATTATTGAAAGAGCTATACTCACAAATTTGGTTTTTTATAACACCCTAACCGGGTGTTACCCCTGAAATTGCTTTTTTGTGAGAGCCAAACGTGCGAAATGTTGATTATTGAAATGTTGAGAGCGAAATCAGTCAAATTGGTTTTTTATAGCCAACATTTGTGAATTTGGTTCTTGAAAGTGCCATTATGCCATTACAAGGGCCGCTGAAACTACCCCCCCCCCCCCTCCTTCATCCATGACCAACCTTCAGACCAGCGCGGACAATCCGCACGTTAACACTTTAACAAAAACCGTTTCTTTATTCAACCCAAAAGCAAAAAGAAATTCGAACGGATCTCGTCCTATATAAAGTCGCGGGTAAGGCCCTCTACACACGGGTCGTCTCGTTTTCGTCTCGAACTCGATGCGGAATCGAAGTGCTCGTCTCGCTCGAACTTTATGATTTTCGCATCTGTGAAATTAGGGTGCCTAGAAAAATAAACATCTTAAGCCCGCCACTCACGTGCAGTTTGAACTGTCAGTTCAAACTGCACAGTTCAAACTGTCAGTTCAAACTGCACAGTTCAAACTGTCAGTTTGGACTGTTCAGTTCAGTCCCCCACACACGTGCAGTTTAGACTGTCAGTTTGAACTGTACAGTTAAAACTGCACGTGAGTGAGGCCCTTTACAGGAAATAAAAAAAGTCGTGATTTATTTCTCCGTTTTTATTATATTTAAAAACATATTGGTCCAGTAGTCTTGTGGAGAGCTTCAAAGCAGAATAATGAGTAGCTCAAGCGATATGAAGAGGCCGGAGTCATGTTTATTTATTGGCAACGCCGAATTAAAAAAGAAAAAAGAATCTGGGTGCATCCGTACCTTGATAGAAATTTTCACCGTCGGCTATTTGTCGCCGCTAGTGAATTGCAGGAATCGGACTCTAAATTCTTGGCCTTCTACAGAATGTCAAAAGAATCATACAATTCTCTTGTTGAATTGATCGCCCAATTCATTACCTACCAAACGACGAACATGAGGGAATGTATTCCTGCAGATGAGCGCATTCTCATCACTTTATTAAGTTATAAGCTTGTCGATACAGTTTTGATCGTAGGTGCAACGACGTTGGTACTCAATTATAGGGAAAAATAAATAGTGTTCTCGTCGCTTTTTATAGTTTATTTCGGACCGGTTTCGGCTATTCAGCCATTTTCAACCTAAAAGAGAAAAATTTCACTTCACGAAAAGAAAAAGAAAAAACGAAAAACCAGGGAAAATACATAAAAACTCCCCAACTACCAACCTCCCAGATACGTCCTAAATCAGACAAATAAAATGCGTCTATCCGCCGGTCTGTAGTCTGTATAAACTAAGAACAAGTCCAAAAAATAAAAAAATGTTAATTTTAAAACACATTCCAAATAATTAAATGAAACAAAAATAAATAAACGAATATAGCTACCTCAATATAAATAAAAGAGTATATATAGGCAAGGCGTCAAGGAGCTCTGTCCCGATGAGAATGCGACTCAAATCGAGCTTGCCCCCAGTGCGTCCCCACCCAATATATCACTCCCTCCTCTGTCACCAACGGCAATGGGAAAGAGAGGAATGCATTTAGAAAGGCAGGGGGGGAGTTCAAAATCAGTTATCCTGTTGATCAACCGTTCACCATGGGCTCGATGATGTCTCACAGTCTCCAACATCTCCAACCAATCCATTGACGGACCCTTCCGTGCTCCATGTAGAAGAGAAATATCCCACTCCTCCGCAGCGTGGCCCATGGAGTTTAAGTGGACACCCAACTCCGAGTTGCCTCTTGCGTGCTCGACGACTCTGGCGCTCAATCTGCGACCCGTTTGTCCAACATAAAAGCTACCACAGGAGCACTCAATTTTGTATACGCCAGACCTTTCCATTAAAGCTTTCATGTCTTTTGTCTTATAAATGAGGCTTCGCAAGTTCCCTATCGGTCTATATATTACTCGGACGTTAGCCTCCCGCAAAACCTTAGTAGTTGTCCGCATCTCGTGTCCCAAATACGGAATAACGACGTACGGTTCGGGATTGCTTGAGCTCAGTTGTGGCTGTGGAGAAGGGGTATAACATCTCGATGCCGCCAACTTCCTCTCCCGCTTTCTGAAAAGAGCGTTGACTGTTTCGGCCATGTATCCGTTCCGATGAGCCATGGATATGATCGTCTCGAGTTCGTCTTGTAGTCCCTGCCGAGAAAGCGGATACTTTAGCGCCCTATCCACGAACCAGATTAAGCCCCCCATTTTCTGTGAGATCGGGTGTCGGGAGTCGTTCGGCACCAAAATGTCAGAGGTCGTCGGCTTTCTATATATATCGTAAGAAAAGCCACCATCGATGGTCTTATTTATCATAACGTCCAGATAGCAAAGACTGCCATTCTGCTCCTCCTCAAATGTGAACCAGATGTTCCTGTCAATTGCGTTTAGAGTCGCGATTGCCTCTGAGCCTGCGTAGGTCGGGGAATTAATGACACAAATTACGTCGTCGACGTATCGTTTCCATAGCACTACCGAATTACAAAACGCCTGTTGACTGCCAAAAAGCTCCCTCTCAAAATGAAACATGTATATTTCGGCAAGGAAGGGTGACAGAGGAGAACCCATCTGAAGGCCTGGGCATTTATAAAACGCGTAATTAAACCGGAAGTAGTTATTGTTCACCACAAAATCCAAGAGCTCCAGAAAACCCTGCCGCACAGTAATGTCAGGCACACGCTGAAAAAGCATTTCTTTCACTAGATGTAAGCATTCGATTGCAGGAATGCTGCTGTAAAGATTTTTTATGTCAAACGAAATTAGGGTCACCTCTTTTGTGTTTATAGTATTTTTTAGCGTGTCTAGCTCGTGAAACAATTCATAAGAATTTTTTAACGCGTAATGACTTCTTTCAAAATTTAAAAGACGTTTAAATTCAGTGCATAGATATCGCTCAAGACCTTCTAAGGGGCTATTAATGTAAGAAACTATCGGTCTAATGGGAAAACCCTCTTTATGTAGTTTTACTACAGCGTATAACTCCGGCGCCCTGGGGTTCATGTTAAGAAGGAGATACTTCTTGGCACTGGGTATCACATTTGATGTTTTTATAATCTGTCGCAATTCCTTCTGTACTTTTTCTGTGGGATCAAAACCTAATTTAACAGACTTACATTCCTCAAGGAAAGATTCAGTTTTAAAATTATAATCAGATCTGGAAAGGACCACAATGGTCTTGCCTTTATCTCCATTAGTAACAATGAGGTCGCTTAATTTTATTTTTCGTTTAATAGTCTTAATCGGGGTTGGAATCAACGTTTTAGCGTTTACCTTAGGCACTAAGTCAAGCAGCGTGGAGCCACATTTTCGCTTGACATCGTCGGGTATAGTACGATTGGAATCAATTGAGGACGCCAGTGACAAGAAATGTTCCATTGCTATGTTTTTTGTCTGTGGTACAAATTTTGGGCCTCTTTCCAACATGTCGACTTCCTCTTTTGTGAAAGAAGTACTACTCAAATTAACAAACCGAGGTGCAAAGTTAAAAATTGTCGCCTCCTTTTCTGGTAGACATTCATAACATGTGACAAAACTCTCGTCTGCTGTGTCAGCGGAGGCAGTGACGAATGAGTCGTCCAGGCTACTTCTTTCAGGGGACAATCGATAACACTGGAAACATTTTTTAAACAACAATGAATTCTTATGGCTAAGCTTATCCAATTTCTTAATCTGACGCTTGCGTTTCTCCTGCATCCTATCAAAGACTTCCCCCCTGACCTGATTATCGAAAATGTCAAACTCAATAGGATGTATCATGCTAGTTATACGGCAGTGCACATATGAAGGTATAAGCTCTTTCTATGATTGCCATCTGCCATTGAACTACTGCACTGAACCCTCAATCCTTATAATGAATTCCACATTCTATTCACGCATTTTGTTGGAATTTTGTTTCATTAATTTTATTCATTCTTTTAAATGTTTGTTTTATGTACAAGAATATGTATGTTAATAACAAGCTCAAATATCCAGGGTCTCACAGCATATCGTCATTTTGGTCACTTTTCAGGAGAGAAATCATTATATGAAAATGATTTTTTCTCTCATCTTGGGATTTTTTTTTTTTTTTTTTTTTTTTCATCTTGGAACTTATGAAAACAGTTTAGTGAAGTCGTACTTTACGCTGAAATTTGGAGCTCATGCAAGAACGCCGCCTCTGACGCGTAAATAAACGCCGCTGACAGGACGGCTTGTTGCCGCCACTCTGACGATAGAGGTTGTTCGGGTTCGCGAATTGCGCGCTTCATATTGGAATTCCTCCTTAATCGTATGGTTCGATGGATCCGCTCTGAAGAGAGCTTTCAAACGATATAAAAAACTCATTTTTAACAAAAGTGACGATATTTTGGGTGTTGCTGTGAGTGTGAGACCCTCGATATGACGGAACGTAATAGTCTCACTTTGCTATATTCACAGATGCTGCTATATGTACCATGATTTCTCCTCATTAAAATCACAAATACATTTTTGTCTTCAAAAAAATTATGTTTCAACAACTTTACTGAGGAAAATTTACATATAGTTCAGGTGGCACCTGTAAATATTGGGCGTCTACAATGAAAAGCACCTGAGTTTCTGTACTTGATGGCAGAAGCGAGAAATCAGTATTTCCCATACCCTTTTCAGGCACCTCAGGTTCTTTTCAATAAGGTCACCCCGATGTAGTTGGTTGAATATTATAATAATGGAACGTAAACTTGATATTTAAAAATTTTAATGTGCTAGTGATTTTTCTAACTGCGGCGAATTTGTCATTAGCGATCAAAACTTTTTTCTCCTATATACATGTTCTTCAAAATCAAAGTGGAGTTAGATTGAAAGAGTTTTCTTCGGAAGATTTGTAAACGTCATGGTCGTGGAAAGTTGTGAAATCGTCGTCGCTCAGCGCTTCCTATCGCTGTGGAACCTTCCTAACTGCGTCGGTGCTATTGATGGAAAACACGTTCGCATTGAAAAAATTCCAAATACTGGCTCTACTAATTTCAATTACAAGTCCTTTCATTCTATTGTATTACTCGGATGCTGTGATGCTGATGGGTATTTTACAATGATTGAAACAGGATACGCTGGTAGGAACAGTGATGGGGGTATCTTCAGAGCTTCGAGAATGAGGCAGTTGCTGAACAAATCAAAACTTGACATTCCCCCACCTTCTGAGCTTCCTCAAGACGAAAGACACTGTCCTTTTCCCTACTATTTCGTGAGAGATGAAGCGTTCCCTTTGTCTCGGGAATTAATGAGACCGTATTCAAAAAGAACACTCGTTAATACGAGAAGAATATTCAACTATCGATTGAGTAGAGGGAGGAAAACAATTGAATGCACATTTGGGATGATGACAGAAAAATTTCAAGTGTTAAGTAATGCTATTCGCTGCAAAAATGAACAAACGGTGATCGACATCATTAAATGCGTATGTGTTCTGCACAACTTCGTTCGAAAAAGAGACGGAAGCCAATATACTCCGCAGCAGATGGAAGAAAAAGTATCGGTCAATAGTTCTGACATCCCCACCGTTTCTTTACCTCGAAATCAACAGAAAATTGACGAAAATTCAAACGCCAACGCGACGAGAGACTACTTAGCAAATTACTTTATTACTCCTACAGCCTCATTACCTTGGCAATGGGGTTATTGAATTTAATTTTTTTAAATCTTATTTTACTCAGATTTACGGTATAATTATATTTAATTTCATATATCTATATCTGCAGTAATCATTATCCATGTCTACTGAGACTGGAATGGGCAGATAACATAAATCCACCACATTTTCTCCTTTATTATCGCAACAAGCGAAGCCTCCTAAATTTCCATTGAGGGCCACAAAAGTGGCATTCGGTACATTTTGTTTTTTAAAATTCTTTATGAAAGTAGACGGAGTCTTCAAGCCTCATTTCGCTAAGTTGCAATAATCCAAGGTGAAAGAAGACTGTTCCTACATGTTATATGCCACATCTACAATATCTAAGAATAAATATACGAATGATTCTATTCTACGTGTATGGGCCCGTTTAAATACACTTTCACATAGAAAGAATAAATAAGGTGTTTGTGGTGTCGTGAGCGGTGGCAGGAAACTATGAAATTGGAAGATACTTCTCGAGTTACCCGTTGAATACAATGTCTTTAATTTCGTAACGAATTTGTTGTTCTTACCAGGAAATGCAACTTCTGCGGAAACCGCATTCCAGGCTTTCTCCACGCAATCTTTTCTCGAATAATCCCTGCGGGTGTAGTCATATAATTCAGGGTACTTTTCGACTTCCCCGACAAATTTGATGTTGAACACCTAGGAATCATAATGTATGATAATTTTTAGCCGATAATTTGCAGACGATAATTTTTAGGTCGTTCCCCCCCCCCCCCCAAAAAAAAACCTTAACCACCTGCGTCGTTCGCCCTATCATGAAACGCAGCGGTTGCGAGATACAATGGTACTTTGAAGAAGAAAATAATTTCATTCTATTCATGTTTTTTAATTCGCATTCACCCAAGGAGCCCAATTGGCGTGGAAGAAATGTACGCCGAAAAACAGAACAGAATTGGGGAGAAAAAACTTTGCAAATTTTACTGGTAATAAAATTGGTAGTGCCAGCAAAATCTTATAAAATTTGCAGTCGATGATTACAATTTTAACAACTCAATTAGCACTGGAAATAAAGCCAGAGTAGTGGCAAAATTCTGCCCATTTTCTGAAAATTCTGCCCCGGGGGATTAGCTACTCCGTTCGGCCAAATTGGTACGTCCTTTAAAAGGCCAACGTCTAGCCTCTCTTATGAGAAGATGCTGGCCACCCCGTATCGTTACGGACTTCTCGAATCCTGAAAGAATACACCAAAAGAAATTTTTGAGGCACTTTTGAAGTTGGGTAGAAATTTGCCACTATTTTGCCCTTTTCTACCTTTATTTCATGTACATATAAATAAAAACTTACCTCCATGCTCCATTGAAAATGAAATCACACGTCAATGATTTAACGGGTCAATTGTGAATCTGCGTTAAGAAGGCAGAGGAGTAGCGTTAAATCCAAGATTTTGTTGAGAACAACTGTGTTGGGTCATACTATATTGTGCACAGCCTTTCCTTAAGCAGCCCGTACACGTACAATATTATTGTGCAAACTAGTTTATTTTTATTTTTAATTCGAATCCACCCAAGGAGCCCAATAGTCTAGGAGCCCACAGTATGAAAACTCCGGGTTATTTGATCCTGCACCTGCACAGGACGTTTTTCTGGTCTAGGAGATAACATTTCTGAGATCACCAGAAATTTTCTGTGGGACAGGGGCTTACAGCAGAGCTAGCTGTTGGCAAACACGCCTTTGGGTGGTTTGAAAACGACTGACGAGAGTAAAAATTCGTTTCCCACGACCAATACGTTACGAAAACAACAACGCCATCCAATTTCACTGTAGATAGCGCCATGAGTGAACTTTAAAAAATGTGAAATTTCGAGGCTTACTAAGCAGCCAGGGCTTCATTCGAAATTGGAAGGCGATGGTGGTTTTTCTAGTCTATTGTTTGCGAAGAACCAATTTTTACACTTGCCGGCCATTTTCAAGCAGCCCAATAGCTCTGCTGTGAGCCCCTATCCTACGGAAAATGTCTGGCGATCTCAGAAGTGTCATCTCCTACACTTGACAATAAAAAACCTCCTGCGCAGGTGCCAGACACGATCAAATGACCCGGATTTTTCATACAGTGGGCTCCCGGACTACAATTGACGTAAAAGAAATGTACTCTGAAAAACTGATATTGCAGAGAAAAAACTATGCAAATTCCCTACAAATTATGCCATAACTCGAGAAGTGATCATCCCTCGGACTTGGGATTATTTTTTATCGATTCAACACACAAAACTACATAGGATTAGACACCCCGTCCGTGTAAATTGGTACACCCCATAAAGGGATGAGTTGGCCAACGTCTAGCCTCTCTTAAGAAGATGTTGGCCACCCCGTATCGTTGCGGACTCTTCGAATCCTCAAATAATACATCAAACGAAATATTTAGAGCCTCTTTTGAAGTTGGGCAGAATTTTTCCAGTATTCAGTCGTTTTATAAATGTACCTCTATGCTCGGTTGAAAACGAAAGCACACGTGATTTCTCGTACCAAACACGTCGCGTGGTTCGAGAAACGAGAGCTCTGCGAGTCCAAGACGAGAGCAAAACGACCATATGATAAACTATTTACTACGTATTGATTTATCACTGCGGAGGCGAAATCGCATCGAGTTCGAGACGAGGAAAACGACCCGTGTAAGACGGTTTTAATACATACGAGAAAAATCACTTCGAGTTCGAGACGAGAACGAGACGACCCGTGTGTGGAACAAATTCATTTACATTGAAAACAATGTTAAAAAGTAAATCGCGTCGAGCATTTCGACTCCGCGTCGAGTTCGAGCCGAGTACGAGACGACCCGTGTGTGGAGGGCCTTAGTGTTTTCAAGGAGCCAACCCCACAAAACGTTTCTTGACCGAGCCAATCCCACAACATTTGATTATTGAAAGAGCTATACTCACAAATTTGGTTTTTTATAACACCCTAACCGGGTGTTACCCCTAAAATTGCTTTTTTGTGAGAGCCAAACGTGCGAAATGTTGATTATTGAAATGTTGAGAGCGAAATCAGTCAAATTGGTTTTTTATAGCCAAAATTTGTAAATTCGGTTCTTGAAAGTGCCATTATGCCATTACAAGGACCACTGAAACTACCCCCCCCCCCTCCTTCATCCATGACCAACCTTCAGACCAGCGCGGACAATCCGCACGTTAACACTTTAACAAAAACCGTTTCTTTATTCAACCCAAAAGCAAAAAGAAATTCGAACGGATCTCGTCCTATATAAAGTCGCGGGTAACACTCTTGATAATATAATTTCTGGCAACAAACGAAGGATAAACAAAATGCTAGTACTAAAATAACATTTTCGCGAAAAAATTTCAAGTCCTCGAGCACCTTTAGTCAACGTGACTCTTTGATCTACATTTTAAAATAGAATTAGTCCGAAAACGGAGTTGGAGAGGAAAATAGGTGGAGGGAAAATACTTTCTCTTTTTGTTCTTTGTTTCACTGGGAATGATGAGGGGGACGCCATTTTTTCCTCGGGCGTCGATGCATCGACGCCGACTGATGAGGATGGGAAAGCCGATGTCAGTTGGTCGACGACGGCGGTTCAGCCGCCCGTTTGGTCAGACGTTTCTGATAGCTTTGAGCCAGTGAATTGATTATGGACACGACGAAATAGGCCACCATGGTGACGACGAGAGTTTCAAAAACGGCGCCGATCGGATTGAAAGCGGCGGCGGCGGCGTTTGACGAACCACTTCTGAGTCGGGAGCGTTGAGCGTCAAGAGCGGTTCGAAGGAGAGATTCGAGGCGGGACCCGATTAGAGGCATTGATCCCAAAGATTTTGTTATTCGACCGACTAAAACTTCACTAAAGGCCACTATGACAAACACGGCTTGCATGCTCATTTTAACGATTGCCTTGCCCACGAGGGTAGCACCGAAAAAAGTCCAAAAAGGCACTAGAAAATGTCCACAGGTGATACCTGCCAGATCGAACAAAGGATTAGGTATTGAGGCGCATAAAAGTATTCCAATGAAACCGGCTCGATTCACTAGATCTTCAACAGCCAGTTTAGCCCGGTCGACGAGACCCAACCGTTCGGGAGCTTCACGTCTTAACTGTGTCAGCTCTTTCATGGCGTCGTCATCTTCGTCGCTAGTTCGACCCGACAGTCGGGCAGCTCGAGCCATGAAATAAGGGGGAAGTTCACCCAGAGCAGTGCCAGCGCCCCACATAATACACTCGACGTGAACTTTACGGATAATGTTCCACACTGACACCGACCAACTCTGTGACACTTGTTCCGGGCAAAGGATCTGATCAGGGTAGGGTGGCTCTGGGAAATTGAGACCACCGCACTCGTAAGCGGCTAGAGTGACAGCCGCTATGTGCGGACCGAGGTACAAAAGGAAAGTGTGTAGACCGGTACCGAGGCCGATTGACGACAGAACGCCCAATCCAAGCCAGTACAGAGCCCACAGGCTGAATCGCTTTGCCGACTCAACCACAGGGCGGTGAACTCCGTCGGCTCGACCCGCGGCCCATATTCCCAACAGCGCGATCACACCGGCCGCTAGGAGACCCCGATGGGCGAGAGCTCGTTGAAACCCTCCGGACGTTTTTATAGCCACTTCTTTGGCGAAGTACTCGACGGTGGTGATTGGCCGCCTCCACAGAACTAACGGCTCCTCGGACGCCACCGTCTTCAATTTAGACTTCTGCAACCACGAGGAAGTCATTCAAGCGTATCAGTCTTTTTTTTTTTTTTTTTAAAAAAAAGTCATAAACCCGCACCATCATAGTCACTAGCACTACCACAATCACTAAATGCCCCCGCCACGCCCACCAATAATAGTATTTGTTGTGTGGAGTCTGATGAACACAACAAAATCAAGGATCTCACTATAGCCAACCCCCTAGGAAGGGGAGGAATAATTAATGCTGTAGAGAAGCGCAAAAGCGAGTTTTATGGATGGAAAATTTAAAAATGTAACTAAAAAAAAGAAATTGACATTTATACAGAGGGAGAGAAGGCAGCTTTCTAAAATGTCAGTTTTTAGGGGAGGAGCACAAGTGATTAAGGGGGTGCATAGATAAAACATTGAAAAAAACAAAAAAAAACGTTAATTTTACGAAGGAAAAGCAGCAAAAACTTACGTTAGCCATATCAAGTTGATGACTTGCGGCCAATTGTGTTCGGTTGTCTTGGATAGGCAGGCACGTCTGAACGGCTCACGAGTAAGAAACAGAATGGTCGACTCGAGGAGAAGAAGACGAACATTCATAACACCCAGAACATCTTGTGAGATGTGTCGTAAGACGAATGCGTTCAGAAGGAAAGTGACTATGCGAAATGCGACCTATAAGGGGTGTAAAAAAAAAAAAATTTAAATATTAGTAGAGTTGAAACAGTTTGTCCCTGAGCACTAACTTTAGATCTTGGCAATTAAATTAGAAAGGAAACGTGGCTCTAAGTGTCCACGGTCGAACAATGGGATAAATCAATGACAGGTGTGACGGATGAGGCGGGGGGGAAAGCTAACAATATAAATACCCTAACGCGTGATGTAACACGGAAACGGGATAGTAAATAGGAAGAAATCTAGAGCTACCTGAAAAACAATATTGAAAGTGGCGTTCTGAAGGCTACTTTTAAGGAAGTTCTTCTCCATAACAGGAAACTTAAAAATGCGAAGAAATTTTATCGCACAAATTCGAACCGTGTTCCACGTACCCTGAAGTCATGCTGCCACTTCACTAAGAAATCAAGGGAAAAGCACTTTCTACGTTTAAACCACGTAAGAAAATTCTTCAATTAAATTACAATCAATTGATTACCGGGGCGGCGACTGCGGACTAGTAGGAAAAGGTTATTGACGGGAGTTTAAAAAAGGAGTGTCCCCAACGCGTCAAAAAACTTGCTGGTGATAAGAAACAAGGTGCTTTTCTTCGTGTTTTCCCCCGGAAAATAGAAAGTTTAACGACTCACCTTATAAAACGGTAAATATCACGGCGACGACAGTGTGGAACTGTGATTTATACGGCCGTTTCACCGACGCGACAACCCTATCCAGGACAAATTAAATTTTACTTTTTTTTAAGCATGACAAGTTTGATAAGATAATAGTGCCAGGGGGCGAAGATAAAGTAGGGGGGGGGGTAAAGGTTGACGAACCTCCGCTAATCTCTAACCTTTCGTCTGGGAAACCTGAAAATCCACGTCTCTTGTTTTCTCGTTCTTGTCAAGTTCAATTTGGCAGTCAAATCGAGTGATCAATTTTAAGTCGTAATCGCTTATTTCAGGTAGAACGAGGCCGTTTTGTGTTTACACGAGAGGAATTCCTTCCGTCATTCAGCTTGTAAAGGTGGTCCAGTCATCTGCCGGGTAAGTACTATCAACAGTTTTGTTTAGGGTTGCCAGATAGCCAAGGCTCTTCGCCCGGGGATATATTTACTGTTGGGCAGGTGGATTAAATATTATGTAAATATCGACATCTAAGCGCCCAAAGGGGAAAACTGCACTATTTGAACAAAACAGCCGAACTGGATTAATTGGACCAAAGGGCTAATCTGAAAGCGGTTAGAGATCATAAGTACATAAAGTAAATAAAGCTTTAAAAAGCCAGAATAGCGGAAAAATTCGGCCTAGTTTCGAATGTGGCTTTAAAAATTCCTTTTGATGCGTACTTCAAAGATTCGAAGAGTCCGCAACGATACGGGGTGGAAATCATCCTTTTAAGGGAGGGTAGACGTTGGCCAACTCAACGCCCGATTGGCGGTGTCTAATCCTATGTAGTTTTGTGTGCCGAGTCGATAAAAATCAACCATAAGTCCGTGCGACGATTATTACAATTACAAAGTAAGGCCCGGGTCGACCACATGGGTTTAAGAAATATCTAAGCGGAGCTTAGAGTTAAACAGGAGATAAATGAAAAAACCCGGTCGACAATATGCGTTTAATCTTAATCGGAAGAAAAACGCAGGATAAAGTTCCGATTAGTTGAACGCTGCTCTGGGTTACGTTTAGTACAATATTTATACATAAAATTGAGAAATAGTGATCTTCAGTTAATTATTACCTTGGCTCGAGGGCAAGATTATTCTATATCATTCTGTTCATTTCAATTGAACTTGAAATGCTGGACCGTGATTTAGCAGAGATGGAAGAATTGGAAGAGTTAAGCCGGCTAGTAGGGTACGGTCGGCCTCTACCTCGGCCCCGCATCTTCCGTGACCGGACGAATTATTTCGATATTTTGGACGATTGGGAGTTTTTACGCAGGTTCCGGCTCGACAAGAACTCTGTTAAGTCCGTCCATGACAGAATTGAGGATAAAATAAAATCCCCGTCGAATAGGTTAGGACTTATTTTTATTGCTTATGTACATTTATAGAATATATCCATCAGCGAGTGTTCTATACTTGACGTTTATTTCTTAATTTATTTCAGAAACCATGCCGTATCCAGCATGAATCGTCTTCTGTTATCATTACGGTTCTACGCTACTGGGTCCGATACATTGTCCATGGCGGATTTTATAGGGATCAGCAAAACCTCGGCCGTTGATTTTATCGGGTTGGTCACAGATGCTATTGCAGGCCTAAGAGATGCTGTTATTTACATGCCTCGATCCCAAGATGAGATTGCCACAGCGAAGAAAATATTCTATAAAATCGCATCGTTTCCTAGGGTTATTGGAGCGATGGACTGTACGCATGTGAAGCTTAGTGGTATTGGTAATTTGTATATGATGTAGGCAGTTGCAGTTTCCTTTTGACTATAGTTTGATTTTTCCATCATCTATTTCAGGGGGTGACAATGCAGAAGTTTTTAGAAACAGAAAAAACTTCTTTTCTATAAACGTCCAAACTATTTCGGCATCCAATTTAAAGATCTTGGACATCGTAGCCAGATGGCCAGGGTCCAGCCATGACCAAACCGTTTTTAATAATTCAAAGATTATGAATAGACTTGAATCAGGGGAATTTGGCAACAGCTTGATTGTAGCTGATGCGGGCTACGAGAACAGGAATTATCTTGTAACACCTTTCTCCAGTCCTCAAAATGCCGCAGAAAACCTTTACAATGAATCGCAAATTCGAACGAGGAATGTCGTCGAAAGGCAGTATGGTGTATGGAAAAAGCGTTTTCCTATATTATCAATTGGGTTGAGAACGAATTTGGCTAGAAGTTTACGGGTTATAGTTGCTACTTCTGTCCTCCACAATCTTGCTATTGATATGAGAAGCCCTCTCCCGGAGTACGATATAACCTACATCGAACATGATGACCATGAAGTGCCAGTTTCTACTCTGGATAATAGAAAAAATGACCGTACCCGGCAAATATTGGTCAATACTTATTTCCAACCTCTTTTACATTAAAATAAATTACAAAAATTTATCATTTTCTTTGTAATTTGGCATTAATAATTTGAGCTTTCAACAGCTCTTTTTCGAGTTCATGCTTTTCTCTGGCCCGTAATTCCTGCCCAATTTGATGTTTCAGCTCAGCGTTGAAAATTTTCAATTTTACCTCATGCAACTCTTGTGCCATGCTTCTTGCTTGTTGCTGCAAAAATCTTTCGCCTTCTTTAAGGTCTATTTCGATTTTAGCCGAAACCGTTTTATGAGAGACCATTTCCTCGAATCCCGCATGACCATCTGACGTATTTTTTCCTCTTCTTGACGCTGAGGAAAGTGAAACATTAAGGCACAGCGCTCGCTTAATTATTTCGTATTAGTTTTTCTACTTTCTAACGAGCATGACTTAAGATTCCTGTTAAATTTCCGAGCTCATTGCTCAAAGATTTTCAGGAATAATGAGGCTTGTTCGCAGTACAGTTCCGAAAAAGGGCCTTATTACGAATGGTCGGGAAGAAACGCCGCAAGCAGAATCCAAAGGCACAAAACCGCATCTCGCGGCATTTTCACGCGGGTTCGTAATAAGGCTCCAGTTCGTAACATTCTGAGCCTGCAGTGATGGGATTTGAGCTTTCTACAATCTGTAAATGCCCATTGAAAGATCGGTGGGTTACAGTATGATGATAGAAAATCCTACGATGCTTTATATAATTCCGGCCTGATGTGTTCGCCGAAGCAGATCCAGCTATCTCGGGAACTCCTTCCTCCAGAGGGTCACGTGGTGCCATAGCCGACTCATCAACAACTTCTGTGTCTAGACAAGTCACACGAGGCCTTAAATTATTTTCACAAACATGTTTCGTCTGGCACAAAGAATTATCGCAACCTTCGGTGATTGTCGATTGTTTTAGCGCGGGATGAAGGGGTTTCTTTAATGACACGGGATGCCAACTACTCCAATCGTATCCTTCACTTGGCAGATCGTTCCCCAAGTTTGTAGAAATATGACTCAAACTTCGACCTCCATTCTCGCTCCTCACGACCTTGTCATTCAAGAGCCCTGAGTTCTCATTCGAGTGAGCTCCAGAGGTCAGAGTTTCATAATCTGCAAAGGCGGTTAAAATCAAACGGGAAAGTGTGTGAAATATACAAATGGGCAATGCCCGTTCAATCCATTTATTACTTTCTGGCACTGCATCTGAGTCGGTCGTATTGTCAAGCCCCTCGGCGCTCAGAAGAATCATTTGTAGGATCTTCGACTCTATTTCAGACAGCGGCTGGGCATTGTTCGAACCACCTCCAGTACTAATGGCTTCTTGCCGTAGTTTTGCTTTTTTTGACCTTACAATTTTCTTCAAATTTTCGTACTTGTTCCGTAGCTGAGTGTGATTTCTTGCAACGTAAATTTGTGCCTATTAAGATAAGAAGGGCCTACAAAAATAATTTTTTATTGATACCTCTGGTATCCTTCTTGTTTGAATTTGTCCGCAATGCCAATCCAGCATTTCTCCTTTTCCCTCCACATGACTGCATCAGTCTTCTTGTTTTCAATAATTTTTTTATTTTCAACGACCAGTTGAACCAATAAATCTTCTTCTTGAAAGGAATAATTTTTAACTCTGGCCCTTTTTGGAACCCTCTTCTCCAGATCGCGGTCGTTTCTCTGGTCCATCCTAGTCTAATAGCATGAATCTATATAGTCAATGATTTTCCCTTCGCTTAAATTATTTAACCTCGCAACGAGACAGTTTATACGCCCTAAGTTTTTAATTATTCCAACTAGCACAAGAAGAAAAACTGTAAGCACCCGTTGTAGTATGAAACGGTTTGAAATAAAAGTTTCGTAGGCATAGAAACAATAACATTTTCGAAACTAGAAGCAGCATCAGAAGCTAATTTCATTATCTAACCTTAAACGCCACTTTATTATTATTCTAACATATTGAAACCATTGTCGACCGAAACTTGATATTTCATCCTCCGCTAAGTGCTAAACCCAGCATTGCATTAATCGGAGCATTGCAATAAATTGTCGACCCAACCCTAAATTGTACTAAAAAACTTGGTTTAAATAATACCAAAAAATTCTTACGTCCAACGTTTAGCAATGCAGTTGACGTGAATGTGATTTCTGAAGTAGTTTTTGGCGCTGAATCAAATGCATGGTCACTGGCGGACCTATGCGTATCGGGGCCCGGGGCGGAAATCTTCAAGAGGCCCCTAAAAGTCTCTAACTATACATAAAAATCTCTATTGGTAACCTCTATGCAGGGCTGGGCAGTAATTGAATTACGTAATTCAATTGGTAATTTGTAATTGATAACAACACGCCATTGTAATTGGTAATTTGTAATTAAAAGCTCTTTTTCGAGGTAATTTATAATTAACAATTACTAATTACATGTCCATCTTCAGAGTCAATGTTACTTCAAAAACTCAGCGGGTACTATTTCGCGCCTTACTTGGAGCTTTTGGAGGAGATTTTGCATGAAATACTCTGAAAAATAAGAGTTTTAAAGCAATTATGACACGAGCGATATCCTCGAGCTTAGAGTTGCCAATTTGAAATTTGAGAATTTCAGAAACGGTACAAAAGTTTCAAACCCCAAACCAGTGGAGTAGGTAGGAATTTGTCCTGGGGGCGGGGGATCGGATTGAAATCTCGTAAGGGTGAGAGGAGGGATGTAATTTCACATTTTAGTCATCATTCCACCCAGCCAGCACAACCTCTGGGCATCTTGCTGGCCTCATCATAGCCTCAATCTCTCAGTTAAGGGCAATTTTTGGACTCTGGCCGCAAATTAGCGGTTTTCTCAATTTTGGCCGAGTGTATCGTTCTTCTCAATTTCAGCCGCAGATTAGCGGTTTTGTCCCACCCCCTCCCATAACCATGAATTTGCACATTTTCTCAACTTTAGCAGCAAAGTATCTTTTTTATCCCGTGAGCGATATTTCTTAATTATCCACGACTTTTGGCGTTTTCCTCAATATTAGCCGCAAAATAGGAGGGGGGAATGCACGAGCGATTTTCCTCAGTTTACTCGCGAATTAGCGGTTTCTTCACCTATTGCCACAAATTGGCGCTTTTTGAAAAGTTGCCTTCAGAATCCGCAAATTGGCGTGTATTCAGTTTTGGTGCAAATAAGGATTTTTCTCAATTTCAACCGCGAATTAGCGTTTTTTTTTTTAAATTTTAGCGGCGACGCGTCGTAGCGTTTCAAACCTGTGAATTAGCGAATTTTCTCAATTTCAGTCACAAATTGGCATCTGGCGCAATTTTAGCTGTAAATTGGCGACTTTTTTCAATTTTTCGAATTAGCGATTATTTTATTTTCTAATATTACCCGCAAATTAGCGGTTTTTCACATTTTACCACCTCATTAGAAATCAGATATAACTTTTATAGGTATAGATAAATGCTTCTTTTCAGGTCTAGCCGTGAATTAGCGTATTTTTTAACATTGTCCTATAGCCATGCATGAATTTGCCATTTTTCCGAATTTTAGCCACAAAAAGGTGCAAATTTAATTATAATTTTTTTTTTTTTTTTTTTTTTTTTTTTTCAAGATAAAAAATTTACTTCTACCCATCCATTTCTGTCAAAAAATCATCATTTTTAAATTATAAATTTCCCGATAATTCGAGAATTAGTGATGTTTCTCAATTTTAGCTGCGAATTATCGCTTTTTCTACATTTTAGCAGCGTGGTAGCGTCTCCAACCCGTGCATTACCTACCGAGTTTTGTCAATTTTTGCTAAGAATTGGCGTTTGACTCAATTAAAGCTGCAAATTAGCAATTTTTCAATTTTTAACTGAGAATTAGCACTTTTCCCAAATTTGAACTGAAAAATTAACGTTTTTCTTAATTTTAGCTGCGCTAATTGGTGATTTTTTCAATTTTTGCTGCGAATTAGTGATTTTCTTCATTTTGTATCCCTGAATTAACGTTCTCACAGCGTTTTGTGCTAATTTTGCGGCCATTCAGCATCCTATTCCCTTTTTCATACGCGAATGGGCGATTTTACGCCATTTCAGTTGTAAATTTGCCATTTTTGTCCAATTTTAACCTGAAAGCGTCTTTTATTTGTCAGTATTATAGCGTGTTTTCTCAACTTTAACCGCGGGGTTTGCCCAAATACAACACTTTTGCGTTGATTTCCACAATTTATTCGAAGAATGGCCTCTATGTACCGCGAATCAGCGATTTTGTCCTTAATTTTAGTCTGGAAGTTGCATCGCGAGACCACGAATCAGCGCTTTTTAGCAGCTGTAGCCACAAATATTACCGATTCTTGTCTGATAGAGGGTTTCCCCGTACCTGGGTACACTACTGCGTTGGGTCTGAAGTCCAAGGATAAAGCTGGACGTACTCGGACCTTTTCGGGCTGCTTCAAGTCCAGAAAATCTGCTAAATCTAACTTCAACGTGAAACGCTCATGGAGATTTTATGGGACTCTTCGTTATGGTACTAGTGCTCCTTCGTTCGTATACTTGTGGCTCTGGTGGGGGGGCGGGGCGGATCTATCCCCCATATCCGGGATTCCCCGTGACAGTTCGCATAGGCTGGGATGTGGTGCAAAATTAGCAAATTTGACCCCGGACATTTCGCAACCCTACTCATGCGACGCGCTTGGCATCTTGGGGCTATGCTGTTCCTGCTTCCTATCTCGAAGATCTGTTTTGACGTTCGATTGTTGGCTGGACGCACTAAAAAAATGACAGTGAACAAGAGCAAGACGCTTGCGTGTTCCACAAATCCAGCTCTTGGGTAATTGGTAATTGAAATAAAAGTAATTCAATTACAGTAATTGTAATTTGTAATTATTCGTGGAAGTGAAAAGTAATTGGTAATTTGTAATTAATCCTCTTTTTTGGAAGTAATTTGTAATTTGTAATTAATTACCCAAAAAGCTGTAATTTGCCCACCCCTGCCTCTATGGTCTATTCATAATTTTAGCCAAGGCCTTTTCCATATATTGTAGGCAAATTACCTCTATTTCCACAACCTATCCGCTAAACAGCGCTTATGCCAAGTTTAAACCGCGAATTTCTCCATTTTAGCCGCGAATGAGTGCTTGTTGTCAACTTTAACAGAAAATTAGCGCTTTTCGCCGCAAATTAGCAACGGATTAGCGGGGTAATCCTCCTCACCTTATAGACATAAATATGCGCCCTAATAAAGATTTTTTATCCTGTGAATCAGCGATGTTTCTTTAACTTTCCTCGAGTTTGCGTTTTCCACAATTTTAGCTGCAAATTAGCTATTCTTTCTAGCGCATCACTCAGTATGAGCTGAAAATTACTCAATATTAGCCGTAAAATACCGGTTTTCTCGAAATTTTCACGACAAATTAGCATTTTTTGTTCACCATAACCATGCGCTGCGGAATAGCAATTTCGTCTCAGTTTTAGCCGCGAATTTACGAGTTTTTCACTCATAGCCATAAATTAGCGCTTTTTCTCAATTTTTAGCCTCAAAGTTGCCCGAGGAAGCCATGAATTAGCGTATTTCCAATTTTTGACGCAAATTGAAATTTGTTTCAATTTTAGCCGTGAATTAGCGCTTTTTCGTGATTTTAGCAGTGCAGTACCTATTTCTAGCCCGTATATTAGCGAATTTTGTTCATTTTAGCCACGAATTGGCGTTTTCCGATATTTTTACTGCAAATCGGCAATTCTTCCATTTTTGACAGTGAATTAGCACTTTGTGTATCAATTTAGGCTGAAAATTAACTTTTCTTTTTATTCTAGCCAGAATAATTACTGATTTTCTCGATATTAGCCGCAAATTGGCGGGTTCTTTTACATTTTGGCACCGCATTAGTAATTTTTTGAATTTTAACTATATGTAGAATAGGGCTTCATCTCAGTTCTAGCCGTGAATCAGTGTTTTTTCTTTTACTTATAGCCATGAATTTGCCATTTATCTCAATTTTAGCCACAAAGTTGTCGTAAGAAGGCGGAATTAGAAATTCTAACACACTTTATCCGTGATTATTTTCATTAATTTTAGCCGCAATTGGGGTTTTTTTTTCAATTTTAGCTGCTATGAAGCGTTTTTCACCTGTGAATTCGCGAATTACCTTAATTTAGCCACGAATTGGTGATTTTTAGACGGGAATAACACTTTTTCCCAATTTGAGCTGAAAACGAGAGTTTTTATTTATTTATGACAGGCTAATTGTAGTGAATTTTTCAATACTAGCTGCGTTTTTTTTTTTACACTTTAGTTTTGTCAATTTTTCAAGATTTAGTGACTTTAACCAATTTTGGCCACGGGTTAGCGCTTTTAATCAATTTTAGCAGTGCAGTAGGGATTCTTTCGTTTGTATTGGCGATTTTCCTCCATTTTAGCCACGATTTGGCGTTTTCCTCATTTTCAGCTGCAGATTAGCCATTTTTTCATTTTTAGCAGCGAATTAGCACTTTTTTCTCAGTTTGAGTTGAACATTAGTGTTTTTCTTAATGTTGGCCGCGCTAATTGATATTTTTGTGAATTTTAGCCGCGTTGTTTTTTTTTTAGGTTTTAGCCCCGTGTGAGCAATTTTCTTCTACGGATTAGCACTGTTTCTCAGTTTGAGCCTCGATTCTTTCAGAAGCTATACAGATTTTCGTTTTCTCAATTTCAGCCGCGAATTAGTGATTTTGTAGCGAATTAGCACATTATCTATTCTCTTTTTTTTTATTAATAGACGATTTCTCGCCATTTGAGTTGTGAATTTGCCATTTTGGTCCAATTCAAACTCAAATTAGCGTTGTTTTTGGCGATAATTGGCACAAATTTGTTTACTTGTACAGCCTTGAATTAGTAGCGTGTATTCTCATTCTCAATCGTAGCCACACGGGCTTGGCCCAGAAACAACATTTATTGATGTCTACATTTTAGCCGTGGAATGGCCGTCGAATCGACGATTTTTTTCTCAATTTCGGTCTGGAAGTTGCATCGTGAGACCACGAACCAGCGCTTTTTCGCAGTTATGGCCACGAATATTAGCGCGTTGCAAATTGCGGATCAGTACATTAGAGCGTTTAAGGACCTTACGAAACTTAGAAGTGGGGGCGGTGTATTTTCTCTATTTTAGCCGTGAATTTCCCTCAAGGAGGCGCATATTTCTGATGTATTCGAGCTACCAGAAATAGCACTCTCGGGGGCTCTCGAATTGTCAGCCCACACTCTTTGCTGATATCAGTTGTAACGTTAAATTCTCCAGGTCGGATATAGATTCAAATTAGAAAAAAAAAAAAAAAAAAAAATCGTAGTCCAACCTTTTTACATGAATGAACCTAAAAATCCGAATTTTTCCGCATTTAAGCTTCTCGGGGGGCCCGTGGCGGTCCGCCCCCCTCGCCCCTACCACGGTACGCTAGTGTGCATGCGGTGGCTCGTTTCTCTGCGATCAATATTCTCTGAGTTACTAACGAAAATACCTGAAAACACGAGTTTTCCCCCATATTTTGATGTGCTATGAAAATGTGAATCAATATTTTGGGCAGGTCTAACCATGTTCTTTGATCAAACGTAGTTTTTTGTGCTGAATAGAATGAGCGTTTGCAGGGATCGCTGGGGTCAATACATTCTGAGATACGCCCACAAATTATAAGAACAAATCCTTTAAAAATGATGGAGATGTTTGTCCGCAACTTAAAAAGTATTGTTACTACCGATCCCGACTATAGCTCATTCAATTCAGCACACAAAACTGCGTAAGACGAGAGAAAATGGCCAGTCCTGCGTAAATAATGACACTTTTTTTTAGGGCACATTTAAATTTTAAGTATAGGTAAAATCGCGTTTTTTGGGGTAATTTCGTTCACAAGTCAAATAATATTGATCTCAGAGAATCGAGCTACCGTGCAATTGATTCAGCACCAAAAACAACTTCAAAAAAGACATATTATGAAACGACTTCATCACTAAATGTAGGGCGCTGGGATTTTAATAAACTATTCAAGCCAAAAACAACGTTTTTTTCGAACAAATTATGCCATAACTCGAGAAGTAGTTAGCCCACGGACTCGAGGCTGATTTTTATCGACTCAGCACACACAACTCCTAGTACGGTGCAATTAGACCTAAACCCCAACATCCAAAGTGAAAGTTTCCCTTCAATGCCAAATTGTTCCTCACAACCCACATATTGATTAATGTTATATTTTTAGGGTTTTGGCTTTTTTCTTCTTCTACTTCTTCGTTTCCTGAGCTTTCGCATCGTCAGAGAACTTTTTGGGTTTTTCTTTATTTTAAATCATAGAAATGAGTATACAGGGTGTTCGGAAATTAGATGCTCAGAGAAAATACGGTGATAGTACACGTCATTTGCGATCAAGTACACTATTTGACGTTTTTCGAAATTCATCTTTGCTTCCGAGATATAACTCATTTTGTGTATTTTCTAGTAACCCCTACGTTTTTCCGATAAATGCCCTCCTCGCGCTCATCAACAGGTGCTAGACTAAAAGTAAATAGCTCATTGGAAAGAGCACAAAATTTCCTTTGAAATCAGCTATAAAATGGATAAAATGATCCAAGATCGACAGTGGTAGGGCAGCCGATTTCCGAAGGAAACTTGTTATTCGTATTTTCACACATTTTTCATAGGAGATTTTCACCTTTCCGTAAAATAACATTTTTTTTTTTTCATTGTCTGAAAAAAAAAAAAATTTCGGACGGTTAGACTAAATGAATTTTGCGCGATTCGCTCGCCAAAATGAAATAATTTCGGGTTTAGCCAGCTCGAAGATCAATTTGGTGGGTCTGGCTTTTTCAAAAAAGAAATTTCGCAGTTTTGGCTCTTTTAAAAACCAATTTCACTGGGTTTACTGACTCAAGAAAGCAAGCAATTTTGCGGGATTTGGGCTGTTCAAAAAGTAATTTCGAGGGAATTTCTCCCTTAAATAATCACTTATTTGCGGATTTATCTCATTCAAACCCGGAATTTCGTGTATTTGACCCTTTTCCTTTTAGGAACCATTTTCGCGGATGTGCAAAATTGGGGTTTGAAGGGGTAAAATCTGCAGACTCTAGCCATCGACGTTTCTAACAACATAGAGGAGGGGGGGGGAGATTTTCAGCTCAGGGCTAAGCCCCCTTAAACATGTTAGCCTAACTCCTCCCCTGGCTATTACTCAGGAAAATTACAGGGGGGAGGGGGGGGGGTAGCCACGATATCTGTATGAGGCCTTTGGTCTCTAAATAAACAAGGAATATCGTTCCAACGTTGCAATAAATTATGGATTTTTCTACATTTTAGTCTCGAACTTGCCTCTAGGAACTGCAATTTAGCGTTCTCACAATTCAAGGGTTAAGGTAACCGCGATTTAGCAATTATTCTCAAAATTTGTAGGAAATTAGTGATTTTTCTCAATTTAGACGAGGTATTTATCAATTTCAGCCCAAGATTACTGTGTTACCGAGTTTCAGCTGTGATTAGTGGGTTTTGACTAATATATCCGCGTTTTTTCTCAATTTTTTTTCCGTTTAATCGTTTTTTTTTTGTTTTTTTTTTTCAATTTTGGACGTTTATCATGGCTTCTTCTCAATTTTAGTCGCGAATTATTTCTCAATTTCAACCGAGAATGAGCGCTTTTACTCTATTTTAGCCGCTAATATTCGTAGTCAGGCGACGTCCTCCGGTCTTCTTAACTTTTCAACTGTTGTGTTTCTGGGGTTTTTAACTTCAATTGAAGGCTAAGGCCCGATTTCACCAACTTCTTAAACCATGATCAACAACTAATCACGATTTCAATGTAAAAACTTATATCAGAATTCATATGGGTCGTTATTAGCAACTAATCACGATCAACTTTAAACGAGATCAATTTTGTTGGTGAAAATGGGCCTAAATCCACTGTTTCACTGATGATTCGTCAATTTTAACTTAAACCCCTTCCCTCCCCCCAGCCAATCCAATAATTTTCAGAAATACCCATTTGGAAGGGGAGGAAGTTTGCTTACACTGAAAATTTGGGTTAGAAGCTTTAGAGGTGTCGTTCTCATAAACTGTTCTTTAGAGTTTCAATTTTTAAGCGCTTGTTTGAAAATCAATCGACGATCGAATCATTTCGCGATTTGATTTCAGAAAAATAAGACATGACGATGGCGGTGGAACAGCCGTGCTACACTCTAATGAATTTCACCTCGGACGCCGAGCCGTTGGGTGAAATGCAGCTCAAACATGATTTGGGTAAAGAAAAACCGTTTTTAATAATTTAGAAGAGCACGTTAACATTCTAACGTGAAAACCCTACAGAAAAGGGCGATACTCACGTTAAAATTGATACGCTGAAAAGAATCATTCACATGATCGCTAACGGAGAACGCCTCCCTGGAATTCTGATGCACATAATTAGATTCGTGCTACCATCTCAAGATCATACGATAAAGAAACTTTTGCTGATTTTTTGGGAAATCGTTCCTAAAACCGTGGACGGAAAATTGTTACAAGAAATGATTCTTGTTTGCGACGCTTATAGAAAGGTATTTTTTTTTAAAATTAATTTAATTTTGAATTATTTATTTTTTTGACTATAAATTCAGGATTTACAACACCCTAATGAGTACGTTCGTGGATCCACCTTGAGATTTTTGTGCAAGCTAAAAGAGCCCGAGCTTCTTGAGCCTCTCATGCCGGCTATACGCTCGTGCTTGGAGCACCGCGTGTCGTACGTTCGAAGGAACGCCGTTCTAGCCATTTTCACCATTTACAGGTTCGACCCCCCCCCCCACGCACACCCACCTCCGCCCACTCACCGTACAAGTGGAACGTGAACTTTTGTTTTGTCAGGAATTTCGAGTTTTTGATACCTGACGCCCCAGAACTAGTAGCCAACTTTCTGGACGCTGAACAGGACATGTCGTGTAAGAGAAACGCTTTTCTCATGCTTCTTCACGCCGATCAAGAGCGAGCGTTGGCTTATTTAGCTTCCTGTCTCGATCAAGTGACCGCCTTTGGCGACATTTTACAACTTGTCATCGTTGAACTTATTTACAAGGTAAAAAAAAATGAGGTGGATAAACTCGAGTTTTTTTTTTAAAGAGCGTTATTCGACTCAAAATCAGGTTTGTCACGCGAATCCGTCGGAGCGATCGCGGTTCATCCGTTGTATTTACAATTTACTTAACTCGAACAGTCCCGCCGTTCGATACGAGGCCGCTGGAACGTTGATCACGCTTTCGAATGCTCCCACAGCCATCAAGGTTCGATGTTTTTGGGACTCGTGGGAGAAACTCGGATGCTTAAATTATTTTTTTTTCGTAGGCTGCTGCGTCCTGCTATATCGATCTAATTATCAAAGAGAGTGACAATAACGTAAAACTTATTGTTCTCGATAGACTTATCGCGTTGAAAGACATTCCTACCTATGAAAGAGTGCTGCAAGATTTAGTCATGGACATTTTGAGAGTTTTGGCCAGCACCGATATGGAAGTCCGAAAAAAGGCCTTGAATTTGGGTAATTATTCGACGCTCAGTCCTTATACCCTTCTCCCGCAATTAAGTACGTGTATATTTATTTCCTAGCCCTCGACTTGACAACGTCTCGATGCATCGAGGAAATGGTTTTAATGTTGAAAAAAGAGGTAGCCAAAACGCACAATTTGTCTGAGCACGAAGACACGGGAAAATATCGACAGCTTCTTGTTCGCACGTTGCATTCGTGCTGCATGAAGGTATACAGGGACAACGACTATGTGATTTTTTTTTTTTTTAAACACATCCTGGTCTGATTGACGTAGTTTCCCCACGTGGCTGGATCCGTCATCCCCGTCTTGATGGAATTTCTGTCTGACTCGAATGAATTGGCCTCGTACGACGTCCTGGTGTTTGTCCGCGAGGCGATTCATAAATTTGAAAATCTTCGACCCGTTATAATTGAAAAATTGCTCGAAGCTTTTCCGTCTGTGAAAAGCGTCAAAGTTCACAGGGCGGCTCTTTGGATACTCGGTGAATACACCTCGACCAAGGAAGACGTCAAGGCGGTTATGAAGCAAATCCGCCAAAATTTGGGAGACGTGAGTGTCACTTTTTTCTAAATCGATACTTTATTTGTGTGATTCTAGTAAAAATCATTATTGTCCTAACAGATTCCAATCGTCGAGGATGAAATGAAGAAAACTTCAGGGGACAAAGATAAAGAGAAAACTGAAGAGACCGAGCCACCAACAACTGGGGGCGCTAAGCTTGTCACTTCTGATGGAACATACGCCACTCAATCTGTTTTCAGCACTGTCTCGTTAGTGACTCTCATCCATTAGTCTGGTGGGGGGGGGAGAGGGGTCAATTGCAAAACTAACAATTTCTTATTTTTCAGAACATCCAAAAAAGAGGATAGGCCTCCTTTGCGGCAGTATCTTATCGACGGAGATTTCTTCATTGGAGCGTCTTTGGCTTCCACTCTTGTTAAGCTTGCCCTCAGATACAAATCTTTAGTGGATGACACGAAATCTCAAAATCGGTTTTGCACCGAAGCCATGTTGATCATTTCTTCCATTCTTCACTTGGGAAAGTCAGGTAAGCCGATTATTTAAGCTGGTACTTTGGACGGTGGGGGTAGAGGAGCATATGACGTAATCAGTGACGTACCCATGGGGAGGGTTTTGGGGGTCAGAACCCCTCCCAGAGTAGGCAGGATACACCCTGTGCCCTGTACAAAGAAGTAAAAGACGAAACACAAATCTTGTGTGTGCTTCGCTCTACTAAAAATGGCTTGACAGCTATTTGCTGCCTAAAAATAGCTGAATCAGCTAATCCCACCATGAAACCCGCTAGGCAGACGATACTTACGCCCCAAAATGGCAAAACTGACGATTCACGTCTTGAAAATAGCTAAATTGACCAAGTGTGCCCTAAAAATAGCCAAGCTAATCCAACGATATTCGTACGGGTGTACGGCCCTGAAAATTCCTGAAAGATCACGATTCCCGCCATGAAAATGACTAATTAGACAATTCGCGTGCCAAAAATGGCCAAACTGACTATTCGTGTCGTGGCTTGACGTGACTATTTGCTGCCTAAAAATGACTAAAATGCTAAACCGTCTATTGGAAAAGCCTAAACAGATGATTCCTGTTCATTTAATTGAAAAATCGATTATTCGCGCCTTGACTAAGACTTGACCATTTGCGCTTCAAAAACAGCCAAGCTGTCGATTCCTGCTCTAAAAAGGCTCAAACTGTCTTTAAGAGCCCTACAAATTAATTAACTGATAATTTGCGCCCTCATAATGCCTGAACAGGTGATTCCTGCTCCGAAAATGGCAAAATCGCGCACAAAAAATAGGCAAGCTGACCGTGCTCTCCTTGGCCTTGGCTGGTGGACGCCCTTATAAATGGCAAAACTGGCTCTATGGGACTTGAAAAAAAGGTAAACTGACATTTTGAGCCAGGGTAAATACCTAAACAAACAGTTCCTGCCCTGAAAATGGCCTAAACGACCATTTGCACCTAGAAAATAACCATATTGGCGATTCCCACTCGAAAAATGGCCCGCTCCCAACAATCTGACTGACGATTCGTGTTCTGAAAATATCACTCGGAGTATTCACGCTCTGGAAATGGCCACACTGACAGTTAACGCCGTAAAAATGGCCAAACTGGCTACTCACGCCTGAAAACCGACGAAATGACTCAACATGTGGGGTATAAATAGTTTTCCGTACTTTGAAAAGGTCTAAACAGATGATTCCGGTCCTGAAAATGGCAAAACTGAGTCTTCACGCCTTTAAAATGTCTAAATTGACGTTTCGTGCCTCAAAAAATTGCAACAAAAAAAAAGTCGTTAGGTCCACGGAGCCCGGAGTTTAGCGTGAATACGTGTTTTGGCTGGCAATAAGTGGCAGTTGAGCTTCAGTTTTGACTTTTGAGTTGGGATAACTGGCGGACCTGCACCTATTGGGCCCCAGGGGGGGGGGGGAGTTTTCTCCACTTCAGCAGCAAATTAGCAATTTTTTCTATATTTTAGCAGAGAATTAGCACTGTTCTCATTTTGATGTGAAAATTAGGTTTTTCTTACGTATTTTCCTCAATATTAGCAAAAATAGCAGGTTTTGTCCACATTCTTGTCACGAATCGCATTTTTTATGCGCTAGGAATTCGCGATTTTCCTCAGCCATAATTAGCGCTTTTTCTCAATTTTACCCTCAAAATTGCCTTCAGAAGCCACGAATGGACGTATTTTCAATTTTGGATGCAAATTGGAAAAATTGACAATTTTGGCCGCGAATTAGTTGTATTCCTAAATTTTTCCCGTGAATTAGCCCTTTTCTTAATTTTAGCAGCGTATTAGCGTTTCTAATCCGTGAATTAGCGAATTTTCTCAATTTTAACCACGAATTGGTGTTTTCCGCACCTTTAGATGCAAATTAGCGGGTTTTTCCATTTTTAGTATCGAATTGTCTTTTTTTTAAAACAATCTAGGCTGAAAAATTAGCCTTTCTCCTAATTTTGATTTTTTCAAGCCGCAAATTAACATTTTTGTACATTTTAGCACCGCATGAGCAATTGTAACGCCATTTATGTTAAGCGATACAGAAAAGAAGCTCGGTCCGCTCGGTGAATGAACCCGGCGAGCTCAGGGACGAGCGGGAGAGAATAGCCCGAAAGCGTCAACATTATCCTTGGGGAAACTGCTTGTTGTCACAACACCTAGGGTTTTTAGAAACACGGCCCTGAGATTTGATATAAAACCCGGGGAATTCTCTAATCAAAGGAGAAGGGTCTTGGAGTCCTAGTCGAAAGCGTACGTCGAGTCTTTGGGGGGGGGGGCGACGGACCCCCCCCCCCCCAAGACTCGGCTTCGTCTCACAAGAGACAGTGGCGTACCCACAGGGGGGGGGGGGCGATAGGTAAATCGCGCCCTCCGGGAGGCCGTTTTTGCGAAATCCCAGCGATAAGAAGGGCAATCATTACAACACTCGTCCCCCGCCTGTCCGTATTAGTCTGCGGACTGCTGGAATCGGCCGCTCCAGAAGGATTTCTAGGTACGCCCCTGCCAAGAGAGCCGTGTCATCGCCCAGACTCAGCTTTCGGTTGACTTCATTGTAGTTTTTACGCATCCTCCCGCCAACTGACAGTTGTTACTGCTATAGATAGCTCTTGTGGTGCCCTGGTGTGCAATGGACCATTTTGTGCGGTTTTGGTGCTTCTTGGTGGGCTTCAAGCCGCGATTTCTATCACCTACCTGGCAACTTTGGGCGGTTGAGGAGATGTGGAGGGTTTTATACCGGTGGTGCGCTATAGTATTTGTCTCAACTGTGCTCGGTTGTTTAACATATTCGTGTTAAAAAATAAATCCTCAGTAGAATGATGCCCCCTTTCAAATGATGCCCGGGGCGGGCCGCCCCACCGTCCCCTTATTCGCTACGCCACTGGATGAGCGTATTTTAATGCTTGGATCCCCCGACTGTGTCTCAGGGACTCTTGAATTCCTTTGAATACTTGCGTACCTTGGAAGAAAATACCTCTTTTTTTATATTTTAAAAACCTCTCCCAAGTAAAAGTCCTGGGCACGCCACTGTACGTAATGATTGCGCTTTTAGGTATCCCGGTAAAACCTTTAAACAACGACGACGCTGAAAGAATGCTGTTTTGCATGAGAGTACTGTCGGAAAATTGTCCGCCAATTATGAAATTATTTTCGGAGGAATGTCGGGAAGCTTTGGCTTCAATGCTCACGGCAAAACAAAACGAGGAAATGTTGGTCAACAAGGTAAAATAATTGGCTTTTAGCTGAAGAAGAAAAAAAAATCGTTACCGATAATCGTGTTTTTTCTTTAAGGCCAAAGAAAAAGCCGTTCACACGGTACAAGCCGACGACCCTGTGGCTTTTCTACAACTCTCCTCGCTTCGCTCTTCAGAAATGGGCTCCGAGAATGTATTCGAGCTGAGCCTCACGCAAGCGTTGGGCGGGCCTAGCCAGTCGGGTGCCGACAATTCGGAACTTCTGTTCTCCGCCAGTAAATTGAACAAGGTGACTCAGCTCACTGGGTTCTCTGACCCAGTCTACGCTGAAGCGTACGTTCAGGTCAACCAGTACGACATTGTTTTGGACGTGTTAATCGTGAATCAAACGAGTAAGTTTTTTGTTTGTCTCGGATGACCTTAGAAAGTTGTAAAACGTTACAAAATGTTGCGTACAGGCGACACCTTACAGAATTGTACTTTGGAACTGGCTACTTTGGGTGATTTGAAGTTGGTTGAAAAACCGCAACCTTGCGTTCTCGCCCCTCATGATTTCTGCAACATAAAGGGAAACGTAAAGGTAGCGTCTACCGAGAACGGCATAATTTTTGGAAATATCGGTAAGTCTAGTTAACGTTATAACGACGTTTTCTGGCGCTAAATTGAAATTTTGTTAGTGTATGACGTGAGTGGAGCGGCCTCAGACAGAAACGTCGTCGTTCTCAACGACATTCATATCGACATAATGGACTACATCGTGCCCGCGTCGTGCTCCGACACTGAATTCAGACAAATGTGGGCCGAATTCGAGTGGGAAAACAAGGTGATCTCACACAAACGCGCTTTATTCATTCCAAAAAAAAAAAAATTGCCTTTATCTTACGGCCTTATCGTCGATCTTCCAGGTGTCCGTCAACACCAACTTGACCGATCTTCACGAATATCTCGCTCATCTATTGAAAAGCACCAACATGAAGTGTCTGACGCCTGAAAAAGCTTTGGGCGGTCAGTGTGGATTCATGGCGGCCAACATGTACGCCAGGTCGATTTTTGGTGAAGACGCTCTGGCCAATTTGAGCATCGAAAAACCGTTCAACAAGGCCGACTCTCACGTTACCGGTCATATTCGTATTCGAGCCAAAAGTCAGGTAAATGTTTCAAGTTCACCAGTTTTTGCCAATTTTGCCTTTATGAAGGTGGAGGAGACGATTTTATTTTTTCAATCCTAGCGGAGAAACTGTCCGTGGAAGATGCCTACTGCTGGCTTGACTTTTTTTTTTAACTGTGGTACTTCTTTATTTCCAGGGCATGGCTCTGAGTCTTGGGGATAAAATTAGTATGACTCAAAAGAGGCCTCAGAGGACTGTTTCACATAGTTAAGCACGTAAATATTCACTTTATGATGCCGGATCATTGCTTATTGTTTAATTATATTATTATGTATTATATCCCATTCTCCCTGTTTAATTTTTGCCCAAGAACCGGATCCAACTGCCACCTGATCCAAAGTCCTCCGTAATTCCGCTCTCCAGCTAAACCTGCGTATTCGCGCGGACCATTCTCAGTCTGACACAACGCAGTTGGCCGTCCGTGGGAGGTGGGGGAGACTCCTTGGCCACACATTTTCCCATGGGTTCCCAATCAGTAGCGCTGACACTACATCAAGGTGTAGCAGCCGCTACACCTCCCTAAGGGGTGGGGTGGGTGTGGTCCGTGAGCCACGAGCTTGTCTGTAAGAACCGCGAATTGGCGTTTATTCAATTTTAGTCGGGAAATTTAGTGCTTGGTTTATCGAACCAGAACTTTTCATTCATTTTTACGACGAATTCGAGCTTTTATCATTTTAGCCGTAAATAATTGTTTAACTTTAACCGCAAATTACAGCTTATACTCCATTTTAGCCGTGAATTAGCAGATTTTTTCATGTTTAAGCTGAGAATGAGTGTCTTTTATCAACTGTAGACACGAATTACGCTTGATCTCTATTTTACCTGCAAATGAGCGTTTACTTATCTCAATCTTTGGCGGGAAATTATTAGAGTTTTCTCAGTTATAGCCGCGAATTATTTCTCAGCTTTAGCAGTGAATCCACGAATTCTCTCTTTTTGATCGGCGAATTAACGTTTTTGTCCATTTTTGCTGCGAGTGAGCACTTTATCTTAATTTTAATTAACCGTTTTTTCTCAATTTTCAGCCGCGAAGTACCTAACTCTTTTAATCAATTTTAGCCCCGGAGAATCAGCGACTTTTCTCAAATTTGTTTTTCATTTCATTTTACCCGCGAATTTCAGCATTTTTTTTCATTTCAGCTGTGAATTACAGGGCTTTCTCATCCGTGAATTAACATGTTTTCTAAATTTCATCCGTGAATTAATGCTTTACTCGATTTTTAGCCACTGTCGATTCACCGCTGCTTTTTATCAATAATCATTGCCACGAATTAGCGATTTTTCTCAATAATTATGACCGTGATTTCGCGCGTTCCTAAATTTTTAGCCGCAAATTCGCTACGAATTAGCGCTTTTTCCCTATTTTAGTAGGGAAGTTGCCTTCAGATACCTTGTCGCTCTGCTTGCCTTAAGAATTGGTGTATTTGCCTTAATTTTAGAGGAAAATGAGCTTTTCTTTCTCAATATTATCCTCGATTGCTTTAAAACCAAACATTTTAGTTAGTAGCAGTGCCGGTAGTAGAGGCGCCGTTTCCTAAGTGACGAGTCTAGCAAAATGAGGGGGAGGGGGAGGCGGTCGACACAAAATGACCAAAGAAGCGCATTTTATTTATTAATATTTCAAAACTATCAAATTCGGCATAAATTTGTTAAAAAGGAGCGTTTGAATCAGTTATTTATAACGATTTTCTCAATTTTTCCCGTGAGCGTTTGTCCCAATTTTAGCTACTAATTAGACATTCTTCAAAATTTCAGTCTTTAATTAGCGCTTTTCGCAAAATTAGCTACGAATTAGCGGCTTTTCTCTTATTTATCCGCGAATAGGCAATTTTCAATCATTTCAGTTGCCAATTTTCTCAATTTAGCCCGTATTGGTCTTTTGTTTGTTTGTTTCTTTTTATAGCCGCGATTTTTTCCATTACTTTTATAGTCTCGAACAAGCGGCTTTTTTGACTTTTTGTTAGCCTTTTTTGTTGCATTTTTTGCCTTTCTTGCAAAATAGCATAAACCGGGGAACGAATTCATTTTTAAAAATTAGCAAATTAGCGATTTTTTCTTCATTTTAGCCATAGAGTGGCATATCTACGTATACACCGCGGAATGAGCGATTTTTTTCTCAATTTTAATCTGGAAGTTTGGTCGAGATACCGTGCATGAACGTTTTTTCACAGTTTTAGCCACAAATATTAGCACTTTTTCAAAACTTTTTGCTGCAAACTTGCCCCAAGAACAGCAGTGCGCTTTCTCGTCTATATCCGGTTAAGGACCTAAATAAACGGGGGATCAGCGTATTTTCTCTATTTTAGCCGCGAAGTTACCCCCAGAAAGCGCGATTTCTCTCAATTTGAGGCTTCATAATATCGCTTTTGTGGGATAAATTCAATAAATCCGAACTGGTTTCAGATGGACCGAAAATTGTCGAAATGAGTAAATAATCGCTATGTCCAACCGCATATCAAAACTTCTTTTCACCTAAAAATCCTCATTTTTCCAACTTTAAGCTTTTCGGTGGCACCCTCTTGAAGAGGGCCCAAAGTGTGGTCCGCCCCCGGTCGCTCCTACGCAACTGATTCACGGGGAAAAAGTGAGAAAAAGCTCTAAATTACGGCTAAAATTAAGAAAAATACTTCGTGGCTAAAGTCTCTTGAAGCTGCCGTGGCATGACGTGCAGAAAGAGCGCTAATTAGAGCCTAGACGATAGAAGGCAAGTTCGTGGCTCAAACTGAGAAAAAGGCGCTTAATTCACAGCTAGAATTAAGAAAAAGTACTAATTAATGGACGAAATTGAGAAAATTCTATCATTTGCGGCTAAAATCACGAAAAATGCTAATCCGTCGGTGCAAAAATTCAGAAAAATCGCTAATTTACAGCTAATATGAGAAAAAATCCCTACTCCGCGGCTAAAATGGAGAAAAATCGCTGAGATGTGAGGAGAACACGCTAATTTGCGGTTTAATTGAGAGAACGTCAATTCGCGGCTTCTGATAGTAAATTTCAGGCTAGAAACTGAAAAAAAAAAGTGATAATCAGCGGCCAAATTCAGAAAAAACGTTAGACAATTTTGCGGCCTGAATTGGGAAACAACTCTGATTCGTAGAAAAAATCCATAATTAGCGGTAAAATGAGGAAAAATTCGAATTTGCGGCTAAAAATAAAGAAAAATGGCTAATTTTTGGGTTGGAGAAAATTTGCTCACTGACAGAAAATTGAGAAAATGTCAAGCCACGGTTTCCGGAGGCAACTTCGTGGCCAATTACGAAAATGCGCTTTATAATTTACGGCAAAAATTGAGGAAAATCACTTATTCGCCGTTAAAATGGAGACAAATAGCTAATTCACCGATGAAATTTGAGAAGAAGCGCTGAAGTGTAGAAAAAACGCCAATTCACGGTTAGAATGGAGAAAACGCAATGTTAAAGTCGTGAATAAGCGACTAATCCCATTTCTAGCCACAAATTCACATTTTTGTCTGTTTTAGCCGCCAGTTGGCGTTTCCTTAATTTCAACCATGAATTAGTGATTTTTTGTTAATTTCAGCTAATTATTAGCGTTTTTCGACACTTCATCCGCGATTTTTCTTAATGTACCCACTAATTAGCGATTTTAGCTACGATGAGTTAGCGTTTTTTTCTATTTTGGCCGCCAATTGGAATTGTCCCTCAATTTTAGCCGCGAATTAACATTTTTTCCATATTTCAGTCGGGAATTTTTGTTTTTCGTAATTTCAGCCGTGAATTATCGTTTTTCCTTATGGTATCAGCGAATTGGCGTTTTCCTTAATTTTAGCCGTGAATTCGTGATTTTTGTCAATTTTAGCCGTTTATTACCGTTTTTCTACACTTTATCCGCGAATTAGCGATTTTTGTCAATTTTAGCTGTTTATCAGCGTTTTTTTTTACACTTCATCCGCGAATTAGCGATTTTTCTTATTGTTCAGTAATAGCTGAGCGATTCATCGCTGCTTTTTCTCGATGTTGAAGCCGTGAATTAGATGTTTATCTCCATTTTAGCCACAAGTTAACATTTTTATCTGTTTTAGCTGCCAGTTGGCGTTTCCTTAATTTTAATCGTGAATTAGTGATTTTTTTTATCAATTTAAGCTAAAATTATTAGCGTTAAATTAGTAGCCATTCTCAATGAATCCACTAATTATCGATGTTAGCGAGGAATTGGCGTTTTTGCCGCCAATTGGCATTTTACCGCAGATTAACACTTTTCCAGATTTTAGCCGGGATTTTTTTCTTAATTTCAGCCGTGAATTAGTGAGTTTTGCCAATTTTAGCTGTTTATTAGCGTTTTTTTACACTTGATACACTAATCGGCGTTTTTTGTTAATTTATCCGCAAATTAGCGGGTTTTCTCAATGTTAGCCGCGAATGAGCGATTTACACTGTTTTAGCTGTCAATTGGCGTTTTCCTTATTTTTTGCCGTGAATTAGTGATTTTTGTCAATTTTAGCTGCTAGCCTTTTCCCGTCATTTATCCGCTAATTCTGCGATTTTTCTCGGTTTTAGCCATGAATTAGCGTTTTTATCTGTTTTTAGCCACCGATTAACACTTTGCCTCAACTTTAGCAGCGAATCTCAACATTTTTTTGAGATCCTTACGTTTATTATTTAGATCCTGCCTGCTGAGCGATTTATCGCTGCTTTCTCTCAATTTTATTGCCACTAATTAGCCATTTTTCTAAATTTTAGTCGTGAATTAGCGTTTTTCCTAATATTAGCCGAGAATTAGAGAATTTTTCTACTCTTTATCCGCAAATTAGCCCTCGTTCTTGGTGATTTTTCTCCATTTCAGCCACAAATTAGCACATTTCCCGGGTCGATCCTTTTTAAGAGTTTTAGGGATTAATGGAACAAACAGAACTAATCACAGAAAGCGCGAAAAGAACTTTAATTTTAAAAATAAGAAGCTCATATTACTGAATAATTTGATTCTTTCAAGGGAATCAAATGAAGAAACCTTTCTCCGTGAAAAATACTCCACTCTTTCAATTAAAAACCCAGTTTTTTGTCATTAAACACGATCTACTTTGTCCCTACTAATATCTAACAGTCTAGAAATAACAATTTTTTTGCTAGGCAGAAGCTTCCGACGCTCGTTGACAGAATCAACTTTACATAAATACGGTTCATTAAATAAATAAGGTACCGAACGAAGCCTATAAATTAATATTTAAAAAATATTATAATAATTACAGGATATTGAGAGAAAACATGGTTTCATACGGCACACTTATAGACACTCTTTCAGTCATTCTTCATCCTCATCCTCGTCCTCGAGGGCTTGCAGCGCCTGTTTCGCCGCTAAAAACTCGTTGTAGTGAGCTTTACGTTTCATTACGAAAGCTCTTTTCTTTTCTAAATCAACAAGAGAGTCCAGGTGGGGGGGGAGGGTTGAATAAGTTACTTTTGAAATTTAAATCTTTATAGAAATTCTTTGAAATGTGAGGAAAGGGTCTCGGAAGGTTAGGGGGGGGGAGGCGGAGGTTAGTTGCGGTGGTGATTCCGCCGTCCATGATTATGGTTGTTTTTCCGCTGAGACGACCCCGCCTGCCTGATTTCCTCTTCTTCTAGCTCGGCCATTTCTTTTTTCATCATTTCCCTCGTTTTTAACATTTCTTGATACTCGTTGTAGTGTTCTTTTCTTTTTTCAATGAATCTTCGTTGTTTTTCTGCCATTGAGGAGAAGGGAAAGAGGGGGGTGTAGGAAAGGTTTGACCAAGGAGTTCGGACGGGCGTTTATAAAGAAAGAAAGAAAGAAAAAAGTGGAAGTAATTGCTCACCTTTCGATTCATCCGATAGATCTTCGTCTTCCGACGAACTGGACGGTTCATCGAGGACTTTAGGTTTTTTCAATATTCCTTGCCTAATCCTATTACGCGAAAAACACAAAAATGAATACACGAAGTCATTTTTGGAAGCGCAATGAGCCCAAGGGCAAAAGTGTACTTGTCAGCCAAGACATAAGGATCAACGGCGTCCGTTTCGTCGGGCACCGATTTTTCAAACGGCGTATTAGGCTCGTCGATTTTCATATGACCGTAGTCTTTGTCCGCGGGGTGAAGGGTTTGCAGTATGTTCATTTCGTCGAATTTCATCGTTTTCGCCCCGTGGGAGGACGCAGAATGCCGGGACTTTTTACCTTGACTGGCGTAGAAAGAAAATACAGACAGTTGAAAAAAAACATAATAATAATAAGGGGAGGAGGTTTTTGTAAGGAGTCCCACACACAGTGCGTAATTAGCATTTCCTCCTCCAGTCCTCCCTCCCTCACAAAAAAAAAATAATAATTTTTTGGAGAAAAGTTACGGCGTGGACGTTATAACGACATTACCGTAAAAACTTAGTAATCAAGCCTAAGGACGTCGCCAGTCATAGGGCCAAGGGAGGGCAGGTGGGGTTTTTTGGGGGTTGGACTGGTGGAAGGGTGGGACGATTGAGAGGGAGGTGGCAGTGGTTGGACCTTTGCTGTGGTCGGACCATTGCTGTGGTTGGGCTTTGGCTGTGGTTCGACCTTTGCTGTGGTTAATGCTTAAATTGTGGTTTGGAGGTTCTAAATGTGATCAGAGCTTATTGTTGTTGGAGCCTTCCTGTTTTTTTTTTTTTTTTTGCCTATCGAGAGAGAAAGCGAGGGGAGCACACACGTCAAGCAAGACACTAAAACTGTGTTGGAATGATGGTGCTGGGGGGAAGGGGGGGGGAGGCTTAGTGAAAGCGTCTCATTGAGCTCGGCCCCTGCGTTCGATGATTGTCAGGGCACGTTAGGTACCACTCCTCCTTAAAATACTTTGACAATTATTCACACAAATCCAACGCCGGCCTTGGAAATTTGGCGCCCCTGGGCGTATCTCTCACCCGCGCCCCCATGACATCACCGTTCGGAATAAGCCACGATTTGGCATTTTCTCCATTTTAACCGCAAATTTTAGCGTTTCATCTACAATTTTATCGGTGAATTAGCTATTTGTCCCCATTTTAGCCGTGAATAAGCGATTTGTCTCCATTTTAGCCGCAATTTAGCGATTGTTCTCAATTTTTGCCGTTAATTAACGCTCTTTCATTATTGGCCACGAAAAACGCCTCCCGGAAACCGCGGCTAACCATTTTCTGTGAATTAGCAAAATTTCTCAAATCAAAGCAATTTTGTTTGATTTTAGTCACTAATCATAGATTTTTCTACATTTCAGCCACAAATTAAGAGTTTTCCCCAGTTTACGCCGCGAATTACCTAACGCTGTTTCGGAATTCAGCCGCGGATTAGCGGTTTCTTTCATTTTATGGCACGAAGTTCCTGAACCTTCAGAAGCTGCGAATTGACGTTTTCTCCATTTAAACCGTGAATTAGCGGTTTTTCCTCACATCAGCGCTTCTTCTCAATTTTTTCGGAGATTGAGCGATTTTCTTCCATTTTAGTCGCGAGTTAGCGATTTTTTCCTCATTTTCAATTAGCGATTTATCTCCTTTTAGCCGCGAATTAGCTATTTTTGCTGTAATTCGAGTTTTTCCTGATTATAGCCGCTAATGAGCGATTTGTCTCAATTTTGTCCGTGAAATAGCACCTTTGCTTAATTTTAGCTGGGAATTAGCGATATTTGTCGCTTTTAGCTGTGAATTAGCGCTTTTTCAGCTTTATCAGTTTAAGCCACGAACTTGATTTCGCAGAGGCGATTTTCTACACTTTATCCGCGGAAGCTTCGAGGAAACTTTAGCCGCACAGTACCTAAGTATTTTTCTTAACTAGAGAAAATACCCAGTTTTTTAGGTCCTTTTAATCGGATAAAGATGAGAAGGTGCACTTAATATTCTGTACTTGGGGCAACTACGCAGCAAAAAGTGAAAAAAGGCGCTAAATATTCGTGCCTAAAACTGTGAAAAAGTGTTCATTTGCGGTATCTCGATGAAACTTCCAGACCAAAATTGAGAAAAAATCGCTGATTAGCTGTTCTTTCGTAAAATTGATACGTGTCCCGGTTTGCAAGCACGAAAAGGCAAAAAAGGCAAGCAAAACGCTAATTCAAGGCGATCAAATTAATAAAAAATAGCGGCTAACATTGTAAAAAAAAAAAACAATAATTCGGGGCTAAAATTTAGAAATATAGCAAATTCGCAAATGAAGTTGCAACAAATCGCCCGGGGATACAAAAGAAAAAAAAAACGTAATTCGCAGCTTCTGCGAAATTCATGACTGATATTTTAGAAGAATAGCTAATTAGCGGCTAAAATTGGCACAATCCTGATTCGCGGACAAAACTTAAAAGCATTGCTAATTAATTCGATGCTAAAATTGATACGCTGTGCGGGAGAAACGCAAATTCGATGACGAAGTTTATAAAAACGTAAATTGAAAGATACGAATGGAAAAAAAAAAAAAAAAAAATTGGCTGACTCGAGGCTAAAATTTAGTAAAGCGCTGATTCGCGGCTAAAATTTAGGAAACTAAAAATCCATGGCTTCCAGGTGAACCCAACGCGGGGTTTCGCTGGTTCGCTCTTTCAAAAACAAATTTTCGCGAGTTTTGCTCTTTCATAAACCATTTTTATGGACTTTCATGACCCAATTTCGTGGTATTGGCTCCTTTGAAGTGCGCAAACTCCAGTGGTCAGTATTAATTATCTAAATAAATTAAATGAAAGTAATATCTTCCGGGCGACGATAGAAGGGCATAGCACGACACGATTCGAGTTTCGAGAAAAAATGGGCTTCCCAGCGGGATTTGAACCCGCAACCTCTGGATTACTAGTCCAGCACGCTGCCAAATTGCGCCACAGTGACGCCTTTGGCAGTCGTACTGCGAGGGATCAGCTAAGCCGAATCCCACCCAGGGCCATTGTTTTCTCGAAACTCTAGGCGTTTCTCCTTATGACAAAGGTAAACCACGCCAATGTTATCATATCGTAGAAGAGGTTCGAAAGATGAAGAAAGATGTCGCCAGTATTTAATTAAATAAATTAAATGCAAGTTTATTTAATTAAATAAATTAAGTGAAAGGGTCCATTATAGGTCACATTTATGGAGTCATTGTTGCCAATTTTAGAGCGTGAATATCCAATTTGGCCATTTTTCGGCGCTAAGCGTCAGGGAGGGACAGTCAGTGTGTTATTTCCAGGGCAAAAATAATCACTTTTGCTATTTTTGGGTCCGAACGGTCAGTTGTACGGGTATTAAAGCGATAATTGCCAGTCTGGCCATTCTTGCAGCGGGAATTAACAATTTAGCCATTTAGCGGATGGTCAGTTTGCCCATTTTGAGGGCAGCAATCGCACTATTTGTCTATTTAGGCTGAAAATTAGCCTTTCCCCTAATTTTAGCCATGCTGATTATTGATTTTCCTAATGTTAGCTGGAATTTAGCGCTGTTCTTTTCACATTCGCGGCAGAAATTGAAAATAAGGCTCTTTCACGGGTAGAATTGAGAAAAAACACTAATTCGCAAATGAAATTGTCGCGGTGGGGGAGGGGGGGACGCCTACTCGCGGTTTTCGGGGGCTAAAATTGAGAAAAAGTAAGAATTTGTCTTTTTGTTGTGATTGGAAGCACTGGTGGATCTGCTCCTATTGGGGGGGGGGCCGGGGCGGAAATCTCCAAGAGGCCCCCCAAGTTGAGTTTCCTCCACTTTAGCAGCAAATTATCGACTTTTTCTATTGTACTTTATCAGATAATTAGCACGTTGTCAGTTTGAGCTGAAAATTAGCGTTTTTCTTACGTATTTTCCTCAATATTAGGCGCAAAATAGCAGGTTTTTCCGAATTTTGGCCACAAATCGCATTTTTGTTGTTCACCATGCGCTATAAATTAGGAATTTTTATCAGCCGCAACTTAGCGGTTTTTTTTTACCTACAGCCATAAATTGGCGCTTTTTCTCAATTTTAACTTCAACTTTGCCTTCAGAAGCCGCGAGTTAGCGTATTTTCAATTGTACATAAAAACTTTAAATTTTTCTCAATTTTGTCGGTGAATTAGTGATTTTCCTCAATTTCACCCACGAGTTACAGCGCTCCATCTGAATTTTAACAGCGTAGTAGTGTTTCTAACCCTTCAGCTAGCGAATTTTGACAATTTAAGCCACGGATAGGCGTTTTTTTTTTGTTTTTCAAGCCGCAAAATATCATGTCTTTTACATTTTAGCACCGCATTAGCAATTTTGCTCTATTTTCAGCTATAGATTAGCGCCTTCTCTCAGTTCTAGCCGCGAATTCGCGGTTTTTTAACATACAGCCATGAATTTGCCGTTTTTCCCAATTTTAGCCCACAAAGTTGTCTTCAGAAGGCGCGTATTCAAATTTAAATTAGAAATTTTACCACACTTTATCCGCGATTTAGAATTTTTTCTCAATTTTAGCCGCGAGTTAGCGCTTTTCCACAATTTGTTAAAATTGTAATTTTTCTCAGTTTTACCGTGAATTAGTGACTTTCCTCACTTTCACCCACGAGCAGGGGTGGGCAAATTACGGCTTTTTGGGTAATTAATTACAAATTACAAATTACTTCCAAAAAAGAGGATTAATTACAAATTAAAAAATACTTTTCACTTTCACGAATAATTACAAATTACAATTACTGTAATTGAATTACTTTTTCTATTACCAATTACCCAAGAGCTGGATTTGTGGAACACGCAAGCGTCTTGCTCTTGTTCACTGTCATTTTTTTAGTGCGTCCAGCCAACAATCGAACGTCAGAACAGATCTTTGAGATAGGAAGCAGGAACAGCGCATCGCATGAGTAGGGTTGCGAAATGTCCGGGGTCAAATTTGCTAATTTGGCTAATTTTGCCCCACATCCCGGCCTGCGAACTGTCACGGGGAATCCCGGATAGTCATAGTTTGCTAATTTGGCTAATATTGTCCGGCGTCTCAGCCAAGGACGTCCTGGGACGCAATATGTCCCGGATTCTTTACGTATTTATTTGAAATTGTGCATGCGATACCTAACTCTCAGAGAGCTTTGCAGTGGCAGCTTTATGTGGTTCAATATTTTTGTGCTTTGAGAATTTTGTGGTTAGAGCTATTTGGATTGGAGTTTCTTGTGGCTCGAGCTTTTTGTGTTTAGGGCAGGGGTGTAGGTACGGGGGGGCTATAAGGGATAGATCTCCCCCCCCCCCCAAGGGCCACAAATATACGAACGAAGGAGCACTAGTACCATACCGAGGAGCCCCATAAAATCTCCGTGAGCGTTTCACGTTCACGTTAGATTTAGCAGATTTTCTGGACTTGAAGCAGCCCGAAAAGGTCCGAGTACGTCCAGCTTTATCCTTGGACTTCAGTAGTACCCAGGTACAGGGGGGAGGGGGTTCACCCCGGACCATCTATCAGACAAAAATCGGTAATATTCGTGGCTACAGCTGCTAAAAAGCGCTGACTCGTGGTCTCGCGATGCAACTTCCAGACTAAAATTAAGAAAAAAATTGCTGATTCGCGGTACATGAAGGCCATTCTACGAATAAATTGTGGAAATCAACGCAAAAGTGTTGTATTTGGGTAAACCCCGCGGTTAAAGTTGAGAAAACACGCTATAATATTGACAAATAAAAGACGCTTTCAGGTTAAAATTGGACAAAAATGGCAAATTCACAACTGAAATGGCGTAAAATCGCCCATTCGCGTATGAAAAAGGGAATAGGATGCTGAATGGCCGCAAAATTAGCGCAAAACGCTATTTCACAGCTGAAATTGGGAAAAATCGCTAATTTGCAATTTGCAGATATAAAGTTATGAGAACGTTAATACGAGGATACAATATGAAGAAAATCACTAATTCGCGGCAAAAATTGAAAAAATCACCAATTAGTGCAGCTAAAATTAAGAAAAACGTTAATTTTCAGATCAAATTGGCGAAAAGTGCTAATTCTCAGTGAAAAATGGGAAAAATTGCGAATTTGCAGCTTAAATTGAGTCAAACGCCAATTCTTAACAAAAATTGACAAAACTCGGTAGGTAATGCACGGATTGGAGACGCTACCACGCTGCTAAAATGTAGAAAAAGCGAAAATTCGCAGCTAAAATTGAGAAACATCACTAATTCTCGAATTAAGTGTCGTGAAATTTATAATTTAAAAATGATGATTTTTTGACAGAAATGGATTGATAGATGTAAATTTTTTGGCCTGAAAAAAAAATTTACATTTATAATTTAAATTCGCACCTTCTGAAGGCATTTTTGTGGCTAAAATTCAGAAAAATGGCAAATTCATGCATGGCTATAGTACAATGTTAAAAAATACACTAATTCACGGCTAGAACTGAAAAGAAGCAATAATCTATACCTATAAAAGTTATATGAAATTGCTAATGCGGTGGTAAAATGTGAAAAACCGCTAATTGGCGGGTAATATTTAGAAAATAAAATAATCAGCCTGGGCCCTATTGCACAATGTTTTATTAGCTAATATTACAGCTGTTTTATTAGCTAATATTAGCTATATTATTAGCTAATAAAACATTGTGCAATAGGGCCCTGGTCGAAAAGAGAAAGGTCAATTTTAAGTTAAAAATTAAGAAAATTGCTAATTCGAGGCTAATGATGGAAAAAATCGCCAATTTATAGCTAAAATTGCGCCAGACGCCAATTTGTGACTGAAATTGAGAAAATTCGCTAATTCACAGGTTTGAAACGCTACGACGCGTCGCCGCTACAATTTTAGAAAAGCGCTAATTCGCTGTTAAAATTGAGAAAAATTCTTATTTGCACCAAAAACTGAATACACGCCAATTTGCGGATTCTGAAGGCAACATTTCAGGGTGAAATTGAAAAAAAAAACGCCAATTTGTGGCAATAGGTGAAGAAAGCGCTAATTCGCGAGTAAACAGAAAAATCGCTCATGCATTGCGTATGGTGAACCAAAAAAATCCTAATTCGTGAAATGTCCCTCTATTTTGCGGCTAATATTGAGGAAAACACTTAAGAAAAACGTTAGTTTCCAGCTGAAACTGAGAAAAGTGCTAATCCCCTGGTAAAAAAATTAAAAAATCGGTAATATGCTGCTAAAAATTGAGGAAACCGCCAAAACTCGTGGATAATTAAGAAACATCGCTCACGGGATAAAAACGTTACTTTGCTGCTAAAGTTGAGAAAATTCGCAAATTCATGGCTATTGGAGGATGAGGGGCAAAACTGCTAATCTGCGGCTGTAATTGAGAAGAACGATACACTCGGCCAAAATTGAGAAAATCGCTAATTTGTGGGTAGAGCCCAAAAATCGCCCTTAACTGAAAGATTGAGGCTATGATGAGGCCAGCAAGATGTCCAGAGATTGTGCTGGCTGGCTGGAATGATGACTAAAATGTGAAATTACCCCCCTCAGGACAAATTCCTACCTATGCCACTGGTTTGGGGCTTGGAACTTTTGTACCGTTTTTCTCAAATTTCAAATTGGAAACCCCAAGCTCGAGGATATCGCTTGTGTCATAATTGCTTTGAAACTCTTATTTTTCAGAGAATTTCATGCAAAAACTCCTTCAAAAGCTCCAAGCAAGGCGCGAAATAGTACCCGCTGCGTTTTCAAAGTAATATTGACTCTGAAGATGGAAATGTAATTGGTAATTGTTAATTACAAATTACTTCGAAAAAGTGCTTTTAATTACAAATTACCAATTACAATGGCGTGTTGTTATCAATTACAAATTACCAATTACTAATTGTAATTGAATTACGTAATTCAATTACTGCCCAGCCCTGTCCACGAGTTATAGCGCTTCATCTGAATTTTAGCAGCGTAGTAGTGTTTCTAACCCTTCAGCTATCGAATTTTGACAATTTAAGCCACGAATAGCGTTTTTTTAAAATTGAACCTGCAAAATTATGAGTTCTCATCGAATTAGCTTTTTTTTCTCATTTTAGGCTGAATATTGACTTTTATCCTCATTGTAGTCAGGCTAAAAATTGATTTTTTTTTTTTTTAAGCCGCAAAATATCATGTCTTTTACATTTTAGCACCGCATTAGCAATGTTGCTTTATTTTCAGCTATAGATTAGCGCTTTGTCTCAGTTCTATCCACGAATTCGCGGTATTTTAACTTACAGCCATGAATTTGCCGTTTTTCCCAATTTTAGACTACAAAGTTCCCATGAGAAGGCGCTTATTTGAATTTACATTAGACATTTTACCACAATTTATCCGCGATTTAGTGATTTTTCTCAATTTTAGCCGCCGGTTAGTGATTTCCTTCATTTTTATCCGCGCAGTGACGTTTTAACTAAATTTTATCCACGAATTAGCGATTTTTCTCAATTTCAGCCGTGAAATAGCGTTTTCTGCTAATTTTGCAGCGACTTAGCATCTATTCTCTTTTTCACGTGCGAAATGGCGATTTTTCGCAATGTCAGCTGTGGATTTGCCGGTTTTCGCCAATTTCAACCCGATTTTTTTGGTCAATATTAGCCGCGATTTTTTTTTTGTGTCACTTACAGCCTTGAATTAGTAGAGAGTTCTCTCAATTTTAGCCGTGGGTTTGGCCCCAAAACAACTATTTTGCGATGCAATTTCTACATTTTAGTTGTAGAATGGTCTCCATAAACCGCGAATCAGCGCTTTTTTTCTCAATTTTCTACAGGAAATTGCATCTTGAGACCACGAATCAGGGCTTTTCCCCCCGTTATAGCCAAGAATATTAGAGCTTTTTCCTTATTTTTTGGCGCAAGGGCACATTAATACGTTTAAGGTGGAGTTGTACATGTGTTTTCTCGACCCCACTCCAATTCTACCTCGCCTACTCGGCGTTACGTAAATTTTCGCCGTATTTCTGCATCAAACCTGGATTTCAAGGTTTCATTTAAAACTCCAGGAAAATTCGCAGGCCCGTACGATCTTGCTTTCCTAAATATATTGTCGAAAGAGCGTGCATATTCAACGTAAAGGTTTACGTGGGTTTTACAGTTATTATAGGGGAGAAATATGAAAAAAGAAGATCGTACGCGGGTGCGGAGTTTCCTGGAGATTTAAATGAGACTTTGAAAAGTTCTTTTACTTTTTTGTAGTCATATCTTTTATTTATTTATTTATTTTTTGTCATTCTTCAACTCGGCGTGATTTACCGATCAGGAGAAACGCCTAGAGTTTCGAGAAACAATGGACCTGGGTGGGGTTCGGCTTAGCTTATCCCTCGGAGTACGACTCCCAAAGACGTCTCCGTGGCGCAATTGGCAGCGTGCTGGACTGGTAATCCAGAGGTTGCGGGTTCAAATCCCGCCGGGGAGCCATTTTTTCACGAAACTCGAATTGTGTTGGGCTATGCCCTTCCATCGTCGTCCGGATAACATCAGTTTATTAATTTATTAATTAAAAATACCGGCGACAGAAATATTCATTATATCCATCTCAAAAAGGTCTGAAGTACTCTGTGAGGGGACGTACTAATTTGCGGATTCCTATAAAAGCTTCCGAATTCCATATGTTAAATGATGATAGGAAGCTGTAAAGTGACACGCATACTGCTACACCAAAGCAGTAACTATTAATGGGACTTTAAGTAACAATTACTCAAAAGTACTAATGCCATTAATAGTTACTGGTATGGTGTAGCAGTATGCGTGTCACTTTTCAGCTCTCTATCATCATTTAACATGTGGAGTCCGCAAGCTTTTGTGGAATCCGCAAATTAGAAAATCCCCTCCGGGAAGGGTTCCCGACCCCCAAAACCCTCTCCATGGGCACGCCACTGAAGCCCTGAAGTCCAAGGAAGAGCCTCAACGCACGTGAACCCCGCTGGCGAACACTTGAAACACTAATTTTCGAGACTCTTCAAGAGGCGTTGACGGCCATTCTGCTGTGATTTGGGCTGGAATCGGCTGAATTTAGTGTAAGCCGAGGGACTAATAAACAACGTCAGCCTCAAACTGGTGACTTTGAAAATATTACCCCCCCCCCCCTCTCAACGCCAACCAGCCGTTTAGCCAAGGTCAGGCGTTCAGGCTAACTCGGTAAGAAACCGATTACTTACTCTGAAATTACAGCCTCCTACCCTGAAAGCTTAAAAATCTAATGTCGCCCCGGATGCTTGGACTCAGCCCCTAATGTTCAGCTCCCCTGTATCTGCTTTTACTCTTAGCGTTGGAGTATAAGCCAGAGATCTGGCTTCACTAGAAAGACTCGGCTTGGTTGATTACTATCGGAATCACACCTCAAGAATTCGTCACTAAACGCTACCGCTCCGCACAATAAATAACTTAAAGCGAACGGTTTCTGAACTCACCCATGACTATGAGATGCGTTCTCTGACTCGAAACTTGACGACTGTTTCAAAATGCCCTTCTCCGGTTTCCTTTTCAAATTCTCCGTCGGATCGCTTTTCGAAGGCAGCGGGGACTTTCTGTCGTCCATCGCCGCGGTCACTCGGTTCATTGCCAGACGTCCGATGTGTTGCAAATCATGTCTTCACACTTCATCATTTAAATAAACAAACAACGCATTTCGAAGGGCGAAAACTGTAGGGTTGGAGGTCCTTGCAAGCCAGGCAAAGCCCACCGCGGTCGCTTCTGTACGCACTTGAGACACTGGTCGGCTAATTCGTATCTTTCTATTTCGGTTCTTCTGGACTCGCTAAAAATAAAACACTTCGTTAATTTCAAGTTCCTTTTGGTTGCTTAATAAATTCAAAAATACCACTCGGTTTCTCGTGTGTTGTTTTGCGTTGATTTTTCTGCTTATGAATTCGCTAATTCGCTTGGGCTAAACCAACGGAGAGCTAAATTCCTACCCCAAGCTGTGGTTAAAATGAGTTTTATTCGTCGTCCACCTAATACAACTCGAGGATTTTAGATAAAATAAAGGTAAATATTGAACTAAAAATAACGCAAAATACCTAAATTTGTAGGAATCTCAAGCATATTTTAAACAAATATTGATTGCTGCCCCCAAACTCTTCAAAGTAACAGTGAAATGTCCTTTCCATTTCAGAGTTTATTGGAGATGATTAGATTATGATCTCTGCCGATGATCTGAATTATGTTCCATGTAATTTATAGTCATTTTTATTAATTTTTATGTCTATAATAGTCACAGTTTGTGCACCATGATTAAAAACAACTTAAAATTGATTGCGGGAAACTAAAAATCATCGGTTGACGGCGAGCCAACCTCGAAGGGGACAAGCATGAAGTTCGCCGAACATTTAGGAGCCCATATAACGCCGGAATGGAGGAAACAATACATCAATTACGAGGTATTTCGTTAATTTTTCCTCGTTTTAAAATAGTGACCGTCTTTAAAAATGATTTTTGAATGGCCAGGAAATGAAGTCGATGCTGTACGCCGCTGTAGAGGGCTCACCGTCGGCGGAAGCCGTCGAGCCCGAAGTGCTTTCGCGGTATTTCGCCAAATTCGACGAAGATTTCTTCCATTACTGCGACAAGGAACTGGCGAAAATCAACACGTTTTTTTCAGGTACTCACTGTTTCCACCCCCCCCCCCCCCAGTTGTTCGCCCCCTTAAAGAGAATCTAATTTGGTGGTCTGTGGCAGAAAAATTGGCGGAAGCAACGCGAAAGTATGCAAATTTAAGAAGTGAGCTGAGCGAAGCGTTGGCTAACAAGGGACGGAAGTCTAAGAGCCAGCCTCTGCTTAAGAAAAGCGACACACCGGCGAGGAAAATTCAAGATCTGAAATTAGCATTCTCCGAATTTTACCTTAGTTTGATTCTGCTGCAAAACTATCAAGAACTCAATTTCACTGGATTTAGGAAAATCCTTAAAAAACATGATAAAGTAAACAAAATCCTTGCGTTCTACGTTCACGCATAATATCGCACTTTTTTTGTTTTTTTTAGCTTCTCAACGTCGACTACGGAGCCAAATATCAAAGTGAACACGTCGCCACCTCGCATTTTCACACGAACAAGGACATTTCACGGTTGATTCGCGAGACTGAGTCGGCGTTTACAAACGATCTCGAAGGTGGCGACCGACAGCGAGCAATGAAACGCCTTCGAGTGCCTCCGCTGGGTGAAAAACAGAGTCCTTGGACTACTTTTAAAGTCGGCCTATTCTTGGGCTCATTCGGCGTTCTTCTCATCGCGGTCATTCTTTCTGGTTAGTTCTTGGTTTCTTTATATTATTTACTTTTTTTTGTCCTTAATTTATCATCGCGTTCCTCAGTTTTAACGAGGTGCTAATGGCTGGGGTGAACATCCCTCTTTTAACAGTCCCCGCCCCTAATAGCTCAAAGGCGTAGCTAGCTCTTGATCTAGGAATAGACAGTTTCGCTGAAGAATCTGTCAGATACACCATTTTGCAGGCTGGGGCTGGGGCATCAGTAGCGTCCCGCGGTAATGGTGTGGGGAGGTGGGACACCCCGGGCCCCCTATCAGACGGGGGCCCCCGAAAAGCTTAAAAATACGGGGAAAAAAGGATTTAGGTTTCATATTCATGAATGTAGGCATGAGAAAAGGTTGGACGGTTGGACAGCGGTTTGGCTCATTTTTTAAACTAATTTCAGTCCATCAAACCCAAGCAAAGAGTGTGGGCTGAATATTCCATTGAGCCCACCGAGAGCGCTATTCTGGTGCTTAAATTGAGAAGATTCGCGCCTTCTTGGCGATAATTTTTGCAATTCTTCTTCTAGGTCTCCCATATTCTTTATTGAACTAATAAAGAAAATAGGGGTGGTTGTAAAGGGTTAAATAAGCAGTTAACATTATGTAGGCATAAGAAAAGGTTGGACGGTTTGACAGCGGTTTGGCTCATTTTTTAAACTAATTTCAGTCCATCAAACCCAAGCAAATAGTGTGGGCTGAATATTCCATTGAGCCCCCCCCCCCCCAAGACCACTATTCTTGAGGACAATTCGCGGCTAAAATAGAGAAATTATACAATACCCGGTTCGTTGGGTCCCTTCTCGTTAGTTGAACATGTTTTTCCTCCACCCCCTCCAACCGCACCTCGACTACTCGGATTTAAATAAATCATCGCCGTATTTATGCACCAATCCTGGATTTCAAATTCTCATTTAAATCTCCAGGAAACTCCGCACCCGCTTACGATCTTCTTTTTTCATATTTCTCCCCTATAATAACTGTAAAACCCGCGTAAACTTTTACGTTGAAAATGCACGCTCTTTCGACAACATATTTAGAAAGCAAGATCGTACGGGCCTGCGAATTTTCCTGGAGATTTAAATGAAACCTTGAAATCCAGGATTGATGCAGAAACACGGCGATAATTTACGTAACGCTGAGTAGGCGAGGTAGAATTGGAGTGGGGTCGAGAAAACACATGTACAACTCCTCCTTAAGCGCATTAATGTGCTGACGCGCCAAAAAATAAGGAAAAAGCTCTAATATTCTTGGCTATAACGGGGGGAAAAGCGCTGATTCGTGGTCACAAGATGCAATTTCCGGTAGAAAATTGAGATAAAAAGCGCTGATTCGTGGTTTATGGAGGCCATTCTACGGCTAAAATGTAGAAATTGCATCGCGAAAGAGTTGTTTTGGGGCCAAACCCACGGCTAAAATTGAGAGAACTCTCTACTAATTCAAGGCTGTAAGTAACAAAAAAAAATCGCGACTAATATTGACAAAAAAAATCGGGTTGAAATTGGCGAAAACCGGCAAACCCACAGCTGACATTGCAAAAAATCGCCTAATTAATTAAATTGATGTTATCCGGACGACGATGAAAGGGCAAAGCATCCCTCCGGGGAGCCATTTTTTCTCGAAACTCGAATTGTGTTGGGCTATGCCCTTCCATCGTCGTCCGGATAACATCAGTTTAATTAATTTATTAATTAAAAATAAGATAAATTTCGGCGTGGTTTACCGATCAGGAGAAACGCCTAGAGTTTCGAGAAACAATGGACCTGGGTGGGGTTCGGCTTAGCTTGTCCCTCGGAGTTCGACTCGCAAAGGCGTCTCCGTGGCGCAATTGGCAGCGTGCTGGACTGCTAATCCAGAGGTTGCGGGTTCAAATCCAGCCGGGGAGCCATTTTTTCTCCAAACTCGAATTGTGTTGGGCTATGCCCTTCCATCGTCGTCCGGATAACATCAGTTTAATTAATTTATTAACTTCAGACCTGCTTAGTTGAAGAATGACAAAAAAATAAATAAATGAATAAATAAATAAATGAAAGATATGACTACAAAAAAGTAAAAGAACAAATACACACAAAAGAAACGAGAAAAAACAGATTTGTTTGACCTTGATAGTTCGCCTGTAAGTTAAAAAAAAAAAAATCGTGGCTAATATCGACAAAAAAATCGGGTTACAAAAACCCGAACAAAACTGGCAAATCCACAGCTGACATTGGAAAAAATCGCCATTTCGCACGGAAAATAGAGAATAGATGCTAATTCGGTGCAAAATTAGCAGAAAACGCTATTACAAGGCTGAAATTGAGAAAAATCGCTAATTCGCTAATGAGAAAATCGCTCCGCGAAAAAATCGCTAATACGCGGATAAAAATGAAGGAAACCACTGTTAGGCCCTGTGCACACTAGGAGAAAAAAGACGCCGACGCGCGCGTCAGCGTCCGACTCGTGCAATCAAAACACATAGAACTCTATGGGGCCTTTCACATTGGACGCGTACGCGAGAGTCGTCCCTTCCCCGAGAAAAAAGACGCCGACTCGCGCGTCGGCGTCTTTTTTCTCCTAGTGTGCGCCGAGCCTTACGCGGTTAAATTGAGAAAACGCAATTCCCTACTGGATCCGCACTCAAACTGAATTGATTCGTAGCAGAAAGTAACAAAATTGCTTACGCGAATAAAATTCGGGGGGGGAAAAAATAATTAGCGCGGCTGAAATAAAGAAAAACGCTTAATTTCAGCTCAAATTTAAAAGTGCTAATTCACTGTTGAAAATGTGGAAAACGCAAATTCGTGGCTAAATTAGTGCAAGGGATGTAAACGCGCTAACAAATTGTGGAAAAGCGCTAACTCGCGGCTAAAATTGAGAAAAAATTCTAAATCGCGGATAAAGTGTGGTAAAATTTCTAATTTAAATTTGAATACGCGCCTTCTGAAGACAACTTTGTGGGCTAAAATTGGGAAAAACGGCAAATTCATGGCTGTATGTTAAAAAACCGCGAATTTGCGGCTAGAACTGAGAAAAGGCGCTAATCTATAGCTGAAAATAGAGCAAAATTGCTAATGCGGTGCTAAAATGTAAAAAACATGATATTTTGTGGCTTGAAATAAAAAAAAATAAAAACGCCTATTCCTGGCTTAAATTGTCAAAATTCGCTAGCTGAAGGGTTAGAAACACTACTACGCTGTTAAAATTCAGATGGAGCGCTCTAACTCGTGGGTGAAATTGAGGAAAATCACTAATTCACCGACAAAATTGAGAAAAATTAAAATTTTCATGTACAATTGAAAATACGCAAACTCGCGGCTTCTGAAGGCAAATTTGAAGTTAAAATTGAGAAAAAGCGCCAATTTATGGCTGTACGTAAAAAAAAACCGCTAAGTTGCGGCTGATAAAAATTCCTAATTTATAGCGCATGGTGAACAACAAAAATGCGATTTGTGGCCAAAATTCGGAAAAACCTGCTATTTTGCGGCCAATATTGAGGAAAATACGTAAGAAAAACGCTAATTTTCAGCTGAAACTGACAGCAGTGCTAATTATGTGATAAAGTATAGAAAAATTCGATAATTTGCTACTAAAGTGGAGAAAATTCAACTTGTGGGGCCTCTTTGAGATTTCCGTCCCGGCCGCCAATAGGTGCAGATACGCCAGTGCTTCCAATAACAACAAAAAGACAAATTCAGACTTTTTCTAAATTTTAGCCCCGGAAACCGCGTATAGGCGTCCCCCAGCCCACCCCAATTTCATACGCTGGCAGCTAATCATATGAAAATAATAATCTGGCTAAAATTAAGAGAAAGGCTAATTTTCAGCCTAAATGGAGAAAAAGTGCTAATTCACTGTTAAAAATTGAAATAAATCGCCAATTTGCTGCTAAAATTGTGGTAAACGCCAACTCGTGGCTACAAATGTGAAAATTCGCTAACTCATGGGTTAGAAACGCTAATACGCTTTAAAATTATGAAAATTCGCTAACAGTCTGGGAAAAGTGCTAATTCCCTGTTGAAAATGGAAAAATAACTAATTCACGGCTAAAATTGAGAAAAAACCCCAACGTTAATTCGGGGAAAGTTGAGGAAAACGAGCAAATCCATGGATGTTAATGGGGGGGGGGGTGTTAGTTCACGACTGAAATTGAGAAAAACGTCACACGTAGCCAAATTTGATAAAATTGATGAATTGCGGGTAAAGTTGACAAAAAGCACTTATTCGCGGCTAAAATTAAGAAAGTTGCCGCTTAAACTGGGCATAAGCACTAATTGGTGGATAGGGTTTGTAAATTGCTGTAATTCGTGGCTAAAATATGGAAAAGGCCATAGTTTGACGCTACGTAAAAATTATATTTCTTTAATTTTTTAATATCGACCGTTTTTTGCTGTCTGTAAAGCCGTACCTGTAGTGGTTTTTAGGGCTTTTTTGTTGTTATTATCGTTATAGTTTTAACTATAAACTTGCCTCTAGGAATTTAGCACTAATTCTTAATTTTTAACGTGAATTAGTATTTTTTTTCCTCAATTTTTGCAGCTAATTATTTATGAATTTCAGGCGCAGATTACCGCGTTACCGAATTTCACCCGTGTATCAGTGATTTTTGACAAATTCATCCGCGCTTTTTTCTCAATTTTTCCGCACTAGCGTTTTTTTTTCAATTTTGGCCACGAATCGTGGCTTTTTCTCAATTTTATCCGTTAATTATTTCTCAATTTCAACCGGGAATTACCGCATTATTACACAATTTTAGCCGTGGATTTTCTCAAATTGATCCGCGAATTAACATTTTCCTCTGTTTTGGCTGCGAATGAGCGCTTATTTTACATTTTAACCGGAAATAAGCCCTTTTTCTCATGTTCAGATGCTCAGATCAGTTTTAGCCGGGAATCAGCGATTTTTTCCAGTTTCAGCAGCGTATTAACTGGTTTTCTCAATATTAGGCATGAATTTAGAGGTTTTCCTAAATGTTTGATGCGGTCCCAGAATGACAGATCCGGTTCCCGTGCAAGTTTTGACCCCCTACCACCCATCAGGGCGTAATAGAAAGAGGAGGATTGAGGAGTGGGGATTTTCGTGTAGTTCTAGTTTCGAATCAACCCATTATGTTGTTTAATTACGAATTCTGCCGCTCGCCTGTTTTTCTTTCTTTTTGTGCAACAGATTGTTTTTTTCTTTTTTACAAAACTTTCCAGGAGTGTCCCGCCTACACTCAAAAGGTGATTGGAAAGTGGCCTTGCGACTCTTCCGTTGCCCTCTGCTCATCATTGTATTCGTCTTCCTTATGGGTATCAACGTCTACGGTTGGCGATCGTCCGGCGTCAACCACGTTCTCATATTCGAACTCGACCCTCGTCACCACCTGTCCGAACAGCACATCATGGAAATTGCCGCTACTTTTGGCGTCGTCTGGGCACTGGCCGTCCTCTCGTTCATCTATTCGGACGTACTGGGCATTCCCGGATTCTCTACCCCTCTGGCACTCTATACACTCATGTTCGTCTTTCTTTTTAACCCGACGAAAACACTTCGTCACGAGGCCCGATTCTGGGTACTTCGCATCTTAGTAAGTTCACCCAATTTCGTCCGTGTTTTCCAATCGTGAAAAACAACTTTTTTCCCACAAATTTTTTGTTTTTTAGTTTATTCTTCCTCCCCGTTATTTAGGTCAGGATTATCATGGCCCCCTTGTTTCACGTTAATTTCGCCGACTTCTGGCTCGCCGATCAGCTCAATTCTCTGGTACCCGCGCTCGTCGATTTAGTGTTTTTCTTTTGTTATTACTTACGAATTGACGATTGGGAGATCGCTAAAGGTTTTAATAATTTCCACTTTGAAACATTTTCAAATTTAATGAACGTTTCATTTTTTGAAAATAGATTCGTCTTATTGTCTTACGGGCTACCACTATTTGCGCCTCATTGTCGCCTGTTTACCATCGTGGTTTCGATTCGCCCAGTGCATTCGACGGTATCGCGACACTGGCGAAGGTTTTCCACATTTAGTCAACGCTGGTAAATACGCTTCATCGTTCTTTGTTCTCACCTTCTCCCACGTATATATGTACACTAACAGTCAAGGTAAGAAATGGAGCTCACCCCAGATTTGTTGCTTACGTTTTGGGAAGCAAACCCTTCTTTTTTTTAGGTTATTACTATGGATCCCTATCGGACAATCCATGGTTTTATATGTGGCTTTTCGCTTCAATTTTCTCGACAAGCTATTGTTACTCGTGGGACATTAAAATGGACTGGGGGCTGTTCGACAAAAAAACAGGCGACAATCGATTTCTTAGAGAAGAAGTTGTTTATTCGTCTAACGTGAGTCCTTGTGACCCTTGTTGATTGTCTCCTACATTGGTGATTGATAACTGTTAATGTGTGGCAGTGGTACTATTATTTTGCCATAATCGAAGATTTGATCCTTCGACTTGGTTGGGTGCTGTCTATGTCTTTAACAGAAATGGGTTATGTGCATGCAGAACTCATGGTAACATTTTTGGCACATTTGGAGGTTTTCAGGTATGGTGATTCAAGAAATTGTCCGTGCACGCCTTTTGAAATTTATCGTTTCATGTTCCCCGTCCATTCTAGACGATTCATGTGGAACTTTTTCCGCTTGGAAAACGAGCATTTGAACAACTGCGGTAAATTCAGAGCCGTTCGCGACATTTCCGTCGCTCCAATGGACACATCCGACCAGGGCTACATAATAAGAATGATGGATAGTCCCGACGGTGTGTCGAATCGACACAAAAAAGGCCGTCTCGCCGAGAAGAATAACTTTTTAAAACCCGGAACAGCGGCGGCTCCGTCGGATACGACTGTCGTTCTGCTGGATCGCGACGAGTCAACGGACGACCTGGGAGTTTGAAATTTTCGGCGGGCGTGAGCGTTTCCTAGTAGCAACGAAATTCTCTCAAGCGACATTCCACTACAAATGGGGGCCAGTACGTCTAATATCGTGTTGTCCAGTTGTGTGCCTACCGGGAAAGAAGTTCGCTCAGTGAGTTTTATTTTTCTTTTACTTTTTTTTTTTAATTTTCAAAAGAATTTTACTTGTGCCTTAGAAGGACAAAAAAGTGAGAGAAATATTGTTTTTGGAGGGCCAATCTAATTGGCCTATGTCCAAAAATATTTTTGTAATGGTCAAAAGTTGAAGGTTTCCAAGGCTGGTGCTCAATTAGTATAAAAAATTAACGAATTATCGCGGTATCCTGTTACTTATTTTAGTTGCTGTCTTGAAACAGGACTAGTTGGTACTTAATTTTCCATGTATCGGAATCTCAACTGTGGTTACTGTAAATCGTGGGCCTGTCCCTTTGCGCACGCAGCTATCCTGAGATGGATCTGCGACTAGCGCGTCACGCACGGGACCTATCCGCCCGATACTACTCTTGCCGCGCGCTAAGGAGGCCCCTGCTGGGTCGATGTCGAAAGAATGCCGTAGTCCTTCTACACTCCCCCTCCTTATCCTACCGTAGACATCGCGTAAAGAGGCTGTCTGCCGAAGAGTTCGTATGCAGGTACCATCTCTTTCCATACCAGCCACAGGGGAATCCCTCTCGCAGTCCACGAAAAAGTTCGGGCTATGCCGGCTCGGATCCCCTCGGCGAGTCCTTCCTCCACACTGGCACTTGAGGCTCAAGTATTCGAAGTCTCTTCCCCCCCCCTCCCAACTTTCACCAGCATGACACCAAAGCTCGCGCCGAGCGAAAAAGTAGAACCCCCCCCCTTTCTTCGGTTTTGATTTGCGTACCACAGTTCGCTGAGCAACAACTTGGCTTGGGATCGGGAGGCCCCGAGTGGAGCCTCCCCCCCCCCCTTGAACGAACCAGAAGAGCCCCACCCACCCCCTGAGCAGGCAGAGCGCCTAGGTTCTAGAAAATAACACAGATCTTTGTTCAATTCGTGTTTGTGTTGTTATTCCATTGATCTTTATTATCGTATTTTTCAATGTATTCAATATCAGACTGTCGTAGAATTAGGAGAAAGCCTTGGAAACCTCTCTGAGAGAACGTTAAGAATCTCTCGGGTACCTCATTTTATTATTCAAGACGTTCTATTGATTTTGAAACCACGTTTTATAAAAATATGTACGTTGAACAATCAGTATTTCAGCTTTAACCCGATTTGGGTAACTATTATTTAGTTTTTGTGCAGCGTTCTGTTCATGTATGTTCATTTCATGCGCTTAAACCGGTGGTCAGCGTACTTGAAAAAATGTGTCATTTCGTAATTTTTGTTGTTCTAGTCAAGAAAGTCATTTTTATTATTGCAATAAAACTGGAAATGTGAGAATGAAAAAAGAGTTGAACGTAGTAGGGGTTCACAGGCTTCTGTTAACATTTCAAGTGCTCTTCTAGATTCATAATTGTCAAGACTAAAATGTTCCCTCCTCAGACATTGTGCGTAATGTCCGAAATTCCCACCCTCACTCCATCTGTGGTTTGGAGTCACGTAATAATCATAAGATAATGTAGCGAAAATTCCGTGACAGGAAAGCCTCTATGAACTCCCCCCCTCTCGTCCCTTACCGCAACCTTGACGCTGAGTAGGTCGTTTTGGAAACTGAAGTTGCTCCTTTAAGATTCAAACAGCTCCCCCCCCCTTCCACCAATGATTAGCTTTAGCCTTGGAACTAAGATTTCCCAACCCCCTCGATTTGGAGGCTTCACAGAAACTGCACCCTCCCCTCCCCCACTCCATCACATTCCGACGAAAAATCTCGCCTTTTCGCTTTCCTAAAACCGTATCTCAACCCGTACCAAAATTTTGATTATGAGCTTCTCAACTCCTTTGAGGTTATGTCTGGTTTTTGTGGGTTTCCTGGGCGTTTATTCAATGAGAATAATATTGTGCCCTTAAATGAAACAAAAACGTATCAATTTAATTGAATTCATCCCAAAACGTTAATATTGCGATGTGAACGGGGGACTTTAGCCGCGCTCCAGATGGGTATGTCTGAGCCGGGTGAGGCTTGCTCTTCCAGAGTTGTAGCGTTGATTGAGTGCAACAGGCTGAAAAGTTGTTTTTGTGTATTGGTTGAAACATTTGTCGATTGAAATTATTCGATGTCTTCACTTAAAGATTTCCTCGACGATGCATCTCGTTTTTTTGTTGCCCTGCGTTAGTACACCAGTCGGGTTGGAGGTGCTGGTGTCGCTTTCCATGGCTAGAATTATAAGGTTGTGGTCATCGGCATGCGCTTTTTTTGTACGCGTGCGCTACGATCAAGCCATTCCTCTTCCACGGCCGAGAGAACAGCTCTTTATTGGCGATTCAGATTATCATTTGCAAAAATGACAAAAATTGATAATTCGTGGCTGTAATGGAGAAAACTTGCTAATTTATCGATGACTAATTTGCGGATTTAAATAGAGAAAACGTCAGTTCGCGGCTTCTGATCGTAACTTCGTGCCAGAAAGTGAAAAAAATCGCTGATCCGCGGCGAAATTTCAGAAAAAGCGTTATAGGTAGTTTGCGGAGAAAATTGGGGGAACTCTTAATTCGATGACGAAACGAAGAAAAATCTTTAATTACCTGCTAATTTGCGGCTAAAGTCAAGAAAAATGGACGTTTATGGCGTTAAATTGAAAACATTTGCTATTTCACAGAATGAATAGAGCAAATGGCTAGTCGCAGTTTCTCGAGACAACTTCGTGGCTAAAATTGGAAGATTTAGCGCTAATTCACGGGTAAATCACATCGCTCATTAGTGGTTCAAGTCAGGAAAAACACTAAATCTTTGCAATCGCTAATTCACGGCTGAAATGGAGATAAATCGCTAATTAGCGAGGTATTCACATATAGCGGTGAATTAGCAAATGTTCTTTATTTTAGCAGTGAATTAGCGATGACTTCCCATTTAACCATGAATTATTATAGCGCTTTTGCTCAGCTTAAGAAGTGCAATTAACAATAATCACATTTTTATCTACGAATAAGCGCTTGTTCTTGAGTTTAGCAGCAAATCAGCGCCGCCTTCATACTTTAGCCATGATTTAGCGCTTTCTCTCCATTTTAGCAGAAAATTAGCGCTTTTTCATCGTCAAGAGTGAATTCGCGCTGTTTCACAATTTGAGCAGTGAGTTATTAGCGACGTATTCACATTTAGCCGCGAATTAGCGTTTCGCCCTCTATTTTAGCAGCTAATCAGCGACTTTAAGATATGTTTCTCCATTTTATCAGCGACTTGGCGATGTATACCAACATGATTATATCAACGAATTGGCGTTTTTTCTCAATGTCAGCCATGAAGTTGCCTCTGGAAATGGCTGATTGATGTTCTCTCAATTCTACTTTTCAATGGGCAGTTTTTCTCAACTTTTGCCGTGAATTAGCACTAATCCCCAATTTTAGCTGCGCATTAGCGATTTTTCCCCCATTTTAGCACCGAATTAGCACTTTTCAGTGAATCATCAGAAGATTTTGACCTTAGAACCTGAGGTTTTTTCTTAATTTTGGCTCCAAATTATCTATAAGCTACATGTTCACTATAAGCTATATGTATTAGCGATTTTCCTTGGTTTTAACCGCGAATTAGTTTTTTTTCCACCTATAGTCTTTTGTGCTTTTTCTCAATTTTAACCTCGAAGTTGCCTTCAGAAGCCACGAATTAGCGTATTTTCAATTTTGGACGCAAATTGAAATTTTTCTCAATTCTAGCCGCCAATTATTGATTTTCCTCAATTTCAGCCTCGAATTCACGCTTCTTATCAATTTTAGCAGCGCAGTAGCGCTTCTATCTCGAGAATTAGCGATTTTTCTCAATTTTAACCACAAATTGGTGGTTTCCGGAATTCTAGCAGCAAATAAGCAATTTTTCAATTTTTAAAAGATCGAATTTAGCACTTTTTCTCAATTCAGGCTGAACATTAGGGGTTCTCTTAATTTTAGCCAGACCAATGATTGATATTGTCAATATTCGCCGCAAATTTGCATCAACTTTAGCCATGGATTAGCAGGTTTTTTCTTATAGCCATGAATTATTTGTCTTGGCGCTTTTTCTTCTTAATTTCAGCAGCGTAGTAGCGTTTCTATTCCTTGAATTAGCGATTTTCTTCAATTTTAGACACGAATTAGTGAGTTTCCTCAATCTTAGCCGTGAATTAGCGCTTTCCACACTTATAGCTCCAAATTAGTAATTTTTTCCATTTTTAGCGAGGAACTAGCACTTTTTACCATTTTGAGCTGAAAATGAGCATTTTTTTTTTATTTTTTTCCCACATTAGCATTTTTAGCTACTGATCTGCGCTTTTATTTAGTTATGTCCGCTTTATCAATCGTTGATTAAAGAGCTGACTAAAAACTTCATCTGTTTCATGATCATATATTTCGTCATGGTTCGCAGATGATTTATCTAAATCAGTTCTTTAAATTTCTTAATCGACAAAATGCTCCAGCCCCAAAAAGCTCTAACCACTAAATGCTCCAACCCCAAAATGCTTTAACCACAAAATGTTCCGACCGCAAAATATTCCATCCACAAAAAGCTCTAACCACAAAATGCTCTAACCACAAAAAGCATTAACCACAAAATGCTCCAATCCCAAAATGCTCTAACTAAAAAAGCTCTAAACAAAAATTCTTCAACCCCAAAATGCTTTAACTTCAAAATGCTCCAAGTACAAAATGCTTTAGCCACAAAATGCTCTAACCGCAATATTCTCTAACCACTAAAATCTGTAACCACAAAATCATCTAACCACCACAAGCCCTGATCACAAAAAGTCTTACCGAAGAAAAATTGAACCACGTAATCTTGAACCCAAAGAACCAAACGCCGAAAGCTCCTGCCCCAAAATGCTCTATGCAGGGTGGTTGGGGGCAAGTGTGACAAAAATTTGTGGATAAAACTATGTACCGCCGCATGGGTCTGGGTTCAGGGAGTCGACAAAGAGTAACAAAGAGGTACCTTTACCCCGTAATGTACATTTATTATTTACAGTCTGACTCACCTTTCCCCAGGCCCGACGTCCTACGGTAGCGTGTACACGAGCTGGCGCGAGGGCTGGTCGCGAGGCTTCGGCCCCCCCCCTGCACGGATGTGCGTCCCTGGTTCTAAGCCGTCCCCCGACTCTAGCAGTGCCCTCGACTCCGTCCCCCCTGGGTTTTTATACTAAACCCCCGAGGACATGTTTGTAAAACCCTAAGTGTTGTGGATAACAAGCAGTTTCCTCAAGGATTTGTTGACGCTATCGGGTCATTCTCTCCCGCTCGTCCCTGAGCTCGCCGGGTTCATTCACCGAGCGGTGAACAATTTCCCGGACCGAGCTCCATTTCTCTATCGCTTAACATAACGCCCTAATTAGGGCGTTACATCTATACATCAAAAGTCGAATAGAATGCGACCTCCTTGGAAGTCGTATCTTCATTTTCCTAGGAGTTGTAATTTGCTCTATAAAAACGTATTGCTCGACTTTTGTTAAGATTTCCTCAAAAAGTGACCACAGTTTCGGAAACTACGGAAGATTTCCTGTTCAATGATTGTCATTACATTCTTCAAAAGCATCAGCAACCACTACAGATATGGCAGTTTTACCATGAAATTCCAAAAATCTCTAATTCTGTGGGCTAGAAAAACATTCCAGAAGGTTACCTGAAACGTCTGGCCAAGTATCACAAAAACTTGCCCAGTGTGATGAGCTTTCCAGTATGGTGCCCTCACGATCTAAATCATCAATCTCCTTCGACGCGAAAAATCCCTTTTTAGATTAGAAACCGTGAATTTTTTGTCGCCAAAATGTCAACTGGTTTTTAATTTTCCGGCAGTGTTTTTCCTTCGTTTTAATCTTCTTCTTCTTCTTGAGACGTGTCAGAAACTTTGAATTTTTATGATTTGTCGGCAAGACCTGCTCATTGGCGTACACTCCTCTCCCGCCGCGTTGATAAAGGTTCATCAACTATATGGTGAGCACTGTTTTGAGCTGAAAAATTGCACAAAACATGGCCTCAAACTTGAAAAACGGTCGGCACTTTCTAAAACCCAAAATTCCGTGGATTTCGCTGTTTCGAACTCTGGTTTTGGGGACGTTCGTTATTGCTTGGATTTCTTGGTTCGTAATTGTCTGCTTGAAATAGTCAGGATGCGGCACGTTTTCAATTTTCAAGCCACTTTTTCAGTTGGTTCAGTTGGCATCAACTAATTAATTTTACTTCACTACTCAATATTTTACTAAACTTCTAATTACCTTCGTTTGCTCGTCTGTACAGATTTTTATTAGTTGCTACTTTAATTAAAAATGTTTGTAACCGTAGTATATTACGTCGTGTCACGACAATCACGCTTTTAAACGAACAACGATAAAAAGTGCTCTCACATCCGCATCGCCTGCATTTTTTCAGTCAGTTTTTTTTTCTCTGGTGTTTGCATAGATGAGGCCGAGGAAATTAACTCGCCGAGAATACAATCTTTTAACGACCTCTTAAAAAGGACTCTCGTCTATAATTCTTTTTTCTCGGGAGACTCCAAGGAGGCTCATCCTCCTTTTAAGAGGTGCACAGGTGTTTGTCCCACTCTTCACCTCTTTGTCTCCTTCCTTCTTCTTCTTCTTCTTTTTTTTTTATAGTCCTGCAAAGAATACCCCCGCCCCATTTACCTTGTGTCGTTGGTGTGTTTGGTGGAGGAGAGAATGTTAAAACGGACCGAGAGTGGTGAGCGGCTCGCCGTTTGAGTCGCTTTCGGCCTCCAATTTCGACTAGTTCTTCCTTATTTTGAAATTAGTCGCGCGCCTCTGCCACTCGGAACGCGTTCCCCGGGGTGTTGGATAAAAAAAAAAAAAGTGGGCCGAGATTTTCGAGCGTACCCCGCTCCTCTCACCCTTTTTTTTTTTCGCCCTTACAATTTTTAACAATGCCTCGTAGTGTAAATTATAGGACAAGTCGTGTTTTTTTTATTTGGTCGCTGCTACTGGCCACTGTTACAACCTCATCAGCTTCAAAATCTTTCACACCAGCGTCCCAAGTAAGCAAGTCAATTTTGAAATTTGACATTAAAACAATAAATATTAGCCCGTGAAAATTAAAACGTTTATACAAATTTACTTCGAGCGTGAATCATAAGCAGCGGGATACACGTGCATTTTTCTATAAATTAGTCATAATTATCTGCGTTTTTTGTCATTGACGTCGAATTATTCGGAATTGTTTAGCAATGAGAGTGTTGTTTGGGTTTTAACGCTTTATTTTTACGACAAACTTTTTTTTTTTTAAACAACTTTTCTGAATAGACCGGACTCTCTCTCACAGGCATTTATATCAAGTGTCAAGCGATCTCATTTGAATTGCCATTCAGACACAGAAGTGAGTAGGGGTGGCAGTGGTGGGGGTGGGGGTAGCTTGGGTTGAACATATAAGAAAATGAAGTGATTTCATGAATTACTAAAATGACCTGACTTGAAGTATAAAACTGTTGCCTACTTTACAACGTGTTCACACCTTTGGAAAATAAAGTTACAGCGTGACAGATTGAAGGAAAGGATGCTTGTGGAAGGAGTGAGGGGGGCATTTGCTCTTAACCAGAGTGACCGGATGAGGGGTGGCAGGGATCTCCCTATCGTTTTCTTATATACTTATTTTTCTTTCATATTAAAACTTGTTTCAAGGCGATCCACTAACATGTGTATGCACCCAATACTAATGAACTCAAGCTCCTGTGACAGGGGGGGTTTCTTTTATTATTGAAATGGTATTTTTTAATGAGATGTTTCTTAATTTAGAGCAATTCCCTTCTAGCACTTTAAAACACTTTTTCAATAGTTGGGGCGTTATAAAGTAACGGTGATGAGTAGCTTGGTGGAGCGATCTCGCTGCGCGAGCCAATAAAGCCACTAGTAAGTCGTAAACGTGTTTTAAAATTTTACGGCAAATAGTGACCTTTCAAGTACCAGTAAGGCTGTTGAACTAAAAGAATAATAAAAAACAAAATTCAAAGAAATGCTTATGGTCGTCTTTAATCAAAGGTGCATGGTGCAACGAACTCTCATCCCTTAAATTGCAGTATTTAAAAACAACAGAACCAATTTACTGCTTCCCTTTAAAGGGGTTAGTAAAAAAGGAATAAAGTGATGAGCAAGGGTAGGAAAATGCGTCGGTATCGTAATAAATGAGGGATAACGAAGGAAAAAAAAAAAAATGTTTTTGGGAGGCTGCAGGGGATTCCCGGAACGAACGTTTAGGGGGCTTAAGTTCTTAGGCTTGTAGTATTGGATTTTCAGAGTAAGTATTGTGTGCGGAAGGGGAGGGGGTCATGCCCTCATTGTATTTCAGGTCAGTGGTGCCGAAAATTCCAGCTATGGGGCTAGATACAGAGATTTGAGAACAAACAAAATAGTAGCTGCCCCAGAGGTTGGTATAATGACTTCGATGGAAATTGAATCTTACTGGGGTCCATTGAATAGCCAGCGTGGTATGGGCCAATTTCTCAGTTACTTACTCAAAACTGCCTATTTGCTACGGCAATTTCCAGTTTTTGCTGCAGATTGCAGCAATAAATTGATTTTTTTTTGTTCTTGAAAAGTCAGGTTTTGGGGCTAAATCGACTGTATAATTAAAGGCTCTTTGGAGCTCTACCTAATCCCATAACCGAAGCACGATAGTAAGATAACGATAATGAAAAAGATCCCTAAAACTCCAACTTCGAAACCAAAAAAGCAACAGTATATGCTCTGTCGCTCCTCTAAACCCAAATTTCGCCCATTTGGCACTTTAATAATAATTTTCGCGGGGGCAGCCCTTAGCTTTTTGTCAACTTACCCGCGAATTAGTGCTTTTCTAAATTTTGACTGCGAGTAAACGTTCATCACAATTCTAGCCGTGATTTAGCAAATTTGTTCCACCTAATGCCATGAATGTGCGCCCTTTTCTCAATTACAGCTACAAAGTTGCCTCCAGAAGCCGCGAACTGGCGTATTTTCAATAACAGCCGAAAATTGGAATATTATCAATTTTAGCCGCGAACTAGCACTTTGTCTCAATAATTTTAGCAGCAGAAGAGCGTTATAACCCATGCATTAGCGATATTTCTCAATTTCAGCCAAGAATTTTACGTTTTCCTCGATTTTTGCTGATGCAAATTCGCTACGTTTCACCTTTTTAGCACCGAATTAGCTCTTTTTCCCCATTTTGACCTGCAAAGTAGCGTTTTTTTCTTCATTTCAGGCGCGCTATTTAGCTATTTTTCCTAATATTGGCCGCAAATTATTGTGTTTTTAAACATTTTTTGCCCCGCGCACACAATCAATTTTCTTCCCACTTTCAACTTTGGACTAGAATTTTTTCTCATAATTATTTTTAGGCCCTGAGTTGCCTTTAAAAGCCACGGATAGGAGTTTTCCTGAATTTTATTCGTGGATCAACGTTTTTGTGAATTTTAGACGTTAATGATCGTTTTTCTCAATTTTACAGCCACGAATTACTGACTTTTGTCATTTTTATCCGCAAATTAACGTTTTTTCACGACCTTATCCGTGAATTAGCCCTTTTTACTAATTTAACCTACGAATAAGATTTTTTTCCCCATTTTAACCGTGAATTAACGGTTTTACTCCATTTTAGCCGCTGGCTAGGACAAATAACAGCAAAATAGCCTATTTTTCTACAATTAGGTTGTAAAGTGGCCTCTATACCCCTCGAATCAGCGATTTTTTCTCAATTTTAGTTTTAGCCTTCAGAATAGCTCTTTTGAGGGCTAAATCGAATATTTTATTGCTCTTCACACTTTTTGCCGATCTTCCTCAGGTCGGATAGACTGAAAATCGACCAAACTGCCAAAATAGTCAAACTGACTTCACGCGCCCTGAAAATGGCTAAACTAACGATTCGTACGGCCCTGAAAGATCATGATTCCCGCCGTGAAAATGGCTAAATCGACCATTCGCGTGCTAAAAAAAAAAAAAACCAAACTGACAGTTCGCGCCTTGGCATTCACGCTCTATAAATGGCAAAACAGTCCAGCGTGGCCAGACTGGGCATTTAAGCCACAAAATGGTAACACTGATTCTATGTGCCCTAAAAAAAGCCGAACTGACAATTAGCGCCTTGAAAATTCCCTTAACTGGCTATTCTCGCATTAAAATTGACAAAAATGTCTTCATGTGTGGCCTATCTTTAAATAGTTGAACTCATGATTCGCGCGTTGAAAAGGCCTAAACAGATTTTTCCTGCCCCGAGAATGGCAAAAACGACCGTTCAAAAATAGTCAAACTGAGCCTTCACGCCTTGAAAATGTATAAATTTACCATTTGTGCTCTAAAAAAAAAAAAAACAAAAAAAAAAACAAAACTGGCTATCCACGCTTTAAAAATTGCATGCTCGAACTCGTACGCTGATCCAGAATTTGTTCAAGGGAGGGGCTTGGGAAATTGTGTGCTTCGTTCGACTGACTAAAAATGGCTGAACAGTAATTCACTATCTAAAAACTGCTAAACTGACTATAATCGCGCTCCAAAACGGCAAAACTGACTATTTCAATAGACATTGACAATGACGACTTGCGGCTTAACAATTGGCATTTACCACTCCATAAAATCACGCGCCCTAGAAATAGCCATACTGGCGATCTCCTCCCTAAAATGGCCAAAATGACTCTAGGAGGCGTGGAAATGCCTTAACAGCCCTATTCTCGTCCCGAAAGCGGCAAAATAGATCATTTGCGCGACAAGAATGGTCAGAATAACCACTTGTGCGTATTTGGCTAGAAAGGACCAAATATTGCACACCACTAAACACAGCAAAGCAGACAATTCCCGCTCTGAAAATGGCGAAATCAACAAGTCGTGCGCCAAAAATGCCCTAACTGACCTGTTTGACGTCCTATTCGCGCCCAATAAATGTCAAACATCATGACTATGCTCCCTAAAATTGGCCAAATTGGCTATCCAAACCATCAAATCGGCAAAACTGACTGTATGCGCCCTAAAAATAGCTTAACTGACGATTCGCGCATTGAAAATCCCTAAACAGACGATTTGTGTCCTTAAATTGGCCAAACTGATATTAAGATGGAAAAAATTAAGGTACATCACTATTTCGCGGGATAAAACGCAAATTCATTGGTAGAATTGAGGAAAAGCTTTATTTCACTGATGAAACTGAGAAAAAGTGCTAATTCACGGCTGAAATTAAGAAAAGTCCCTTATTCACGGGATGAAAAGCGCGAAATCACAACTAAAATTGAAAAAAATCGCTAACTCGTGGACAAAATCGCGAAAATGTGCTAATTCAAAGCTTAAATTTTGAAAAACACTGATTCACGCCTGAAATTGAAGAAATTCAAAGCCAATTCACAGCTTCTGAAGCCATGTTTGCGACTAAAATAGAGAAGAGAAAAGTCGCTATTCTCGGCTAGTATTGTAAAACTTGAAACGTCGATAATTTGTGGGGTAAAAACGCGGCAGTGCTGCTAAAAATGAGAAAAAACGCTACTTCGCGGATAATGTTAAGAAAAAGCGCTAATTCTCAGAACAAAAACGGCACTTTAGCGTTATTTCACAGATAAAACTGAAAACAATCTCAATTCAAGGCTGCAAACAGGAACAGTCTCGAATTCACGGGATAAAAACACTGTAATTCGCATCTGATACTGCGAAAATACACTAATGCACTTATGAAATTGAGAAAAATCGCTGAAGAAAATCTAAAATAGAGAAAAATTAGTAATCCACCAATGAAATTGAGAAAAAAAGCTAATTTACGGCTAAATTATGGAGGGGGGGCTCATTCGCCGCTATTAAATTGTGTAAAATGCCAGTTCGCGGCTTCTTAAGTCAATTTTGCGTCTAAAAGCGCAAAATTGCGGCTTAAAAAAAGACAAAAATCGCTAATCGGGCATGTGCACAAATTCACCGCTTATAAATTAAGAAAAACACAGCCTGGCGGCTAAAATTGAAAACAAGCCAATTCATCGGCTTCTAGTGCCAATTTTGCGACAGTAAAATGGAGAAAAATTGGAGATGAGTCGCCACCAATTCGCTAATTCATGGATGACATTGAGAAAACGAGCTAATGTGGCTAAAATATTGAAAAAAGCTTACTCTAAAGACTTGCTTAAATTGAGAAAAATCGCTTCTTCGAGGATAAGATGCAGAAAAAACGCTAATTCGCGGTTTAAATTAAGAAAATACCATTTACTCATCGCTATACCATTGTACATCACCCTTTGTTATACGATATTGTTGAAAGGGGCCTTATTATTGTTATTATTATTATTTTGAATAAGAGGCCTTATTCACTAACTTTTTTCATCATTGTTTTTTCAAAAATCATATGTTTCCGTTCAGTTTTCTCAATTTCATGAATGAGATTTCAATGTTTCCATCAAAGCAAAGTTTCTATTTCGTTAGAGAATAAGGCCCCTGGTGAAAATATGGGTGGGTAGCGGGTGGCGAAAAGGTACCTTTGCCCACCTAATAGAAACATTGGATGGGCGATGGTCCACCTTGCCCCCCTAACTCTATACCTCTGGTTCGAGGATATAAATGAGAAAATGCGCTTATTCGCCGTTAATATTGAAAACGTAGGTAAAATTGAGAAAGAGCACGCATATTCGCAAATTATTGAGAAAATACTAATCTGTGGATTTTTGAAGCAACTTCGTGGCTTAAATTTACAGGAAATGCGCTAATTCTTGGCTAGAGTTTAGAAAAAGTGCCGATTCGCAGATAAAATGAAGAAAAATGCTGTTATATGGCTTCAATTGAGAAAACGCTGTTACAATTGAGAAAATGTGGTATTTGTGGCTAAACTAATAAAAGGCGCTCGTTCTCATCTAAAATTGAGAAACACAATTTTCACGATTTGACTCCGACCAATTTCACGAGTTTGGCTATTCAAAAAAACAAGTTGAAAAAAACAATTTTTGCGGGGCCGCAATACATTTCTGGCCATGCGAATTCTCAAACTGTGTCCCGCTCTTAAACACAATTTTTTTTTTTTTTTTAAATACAAAGCCTCAGTATATAGCGATGCCCCATTTTGAAGAGACGCCCGGGGTAGGGAGGGGGGCTGCTCCCGCTCCATTCGCTACGCCACTGAGTATAGCTCAGTATAGCCGAGTATACGGGTGACGAGATGAGCGCCAGTGGATTCGATCGTAAATCGTCTACCTAAACCAGCCTCTCTCGTGGGAAATAAATCGAAAAAAGGCCTCGTTTTTTTTCGTTTGGTTTAGCTTTGAGTCTCGCGCGACTCCTGGCGCGCCGAGGGCGTGGAAAATGTGGGATTGGTTTCATAAATATTTTTTTAAGCCAGACCACTTCGTGGAATAGATAGCGCGCTTAAGTTAATATAATGCTGGGATTCAAATTCTAAGCAATTGTTCACGTGAATATACTTTTTTTTATGCATATCTCACTATCTTTTCTTCACTGACTAGGTAAAAATAGCGTTACATATTTACTTTTATTTTTGTCATCAGTTCATTGCGTAACGCTCGAAAGAAGGGCTTTGAAATAGTTTTACTACGGTTTCTCACTCATTGTTTACATTGCTGTCACAATGCCTCCCCCCTCACCCTAAACCATCTGACTCTAACAATGAGAACAAGTGGATCGAAGGATTTGTTTATAAAAAGGCTCCACGCGGAGAGTATTATGATGAAGAAGCCTGGCGGCGATTTCTAGTAAGATTTGGCGAAGCGAAAATTGAGATGATGCACTCGTATGCAGCCAAAAGGATGGGTTTTAATTAGCAAAACACGTTCCATCTCGCCGCTCCCCCTGTAAGTCCCCCCCCCCCACACACTTGTTCGCAGAAGGCCGTTATGCAACCAAAGCAGGCTACGCGGAAAGTTAACTGTTTCTCCCTTCGGCTGGCGCCCCGACTACGCTATTTTCCATGTCGGTGTACAAACCCCCCCCCCCCCACTAACCACCCCTTCAACCTGTTTGAATGTTTTAAATTGATTGCTCGAAGCGTTCGATTAAAACGTTTTATGTATTTAGGACGATAGGGTGAATTGATCTGAGGAATGATAAATCGTCGATGGTGATGGTGGGGGGGGGGGGAGTTGTATTTTCGACCGGACCTGAGATGAAATGAATCGGTCTTCTGGATCGGGGTACAAAGTGCAAATTTTGAAGAAAAAAAGGGCCTCAATCCCCAGATTTGAAAATATTTTAAGGAGTTTCGTTGATTTAAAGTTAACAACGTTAATTTCAACGGAATTTTTCTCATAGAACCCATAATCCACCAAATTGGCGGCTTCGTGAGTTTTTTATTGAAGAAAAACGAGTAACTTCTTTCTTTTTTTTTTACGCTTTATCTTGATGAAATAAAGTTCCAGTTGCCTTATAAATGAAAACTTTGTGATTCAGGGGAGGGGAGGGGTGTGTAAAATGTCAGTTGTGACACTGTTGTGGTGGAGGAACACGGGGTTCCACGCAATCGCTCATAATCCATAACGTTTTTTTAGAAGACGGCATCTGTGCTTGCACTCCCATATATCCTTGTAAAAGAAAAAGATTCAAACCAATTAAAATTCCCCCTTTAAAGCGTAATTTGAGTGTTATTTCAACATGGGTATAGCGTGGCACAAGTCATCCGACTCCCCGCTTCCCCTCTTCTAGCTTTTAATAAAATGATGGAAAATTATTAGATCCCTCTTCCATTCTTGTAGCAATCTTTTATAGTTGAAGAGAAAGCGTTTGCAGCTTCCGGAAGTTCAACCTTCTTCCTTTTTAACATGAATTGATTCTTTGATTTCCCCCCTACCCATATATGCGTACAAAACCCCCTTTTTTTATTCCCTTAATTCAATATTAATTTTGTATCATTATGAAGAGAGAGACGGAAAGATAAAAAAAAAAACAACACATTTCCTGTCGCAGGAAGCCAACTGTCTTCAGCTCGCGACAGAGTGTACGTCAGATTCCGGTCGAGTTTGCGGCACGGACGGCAAAACGTACCATAATCGTTGTCACCTGTTACGGGCGGCTTGCACCGACGAACATCTCGGTATTGCTCATTCAGGATCCTGCTCGCGTAAGTACAATTTACTTTACTTATTTTCTTGTCTATTTCTCTTTTTTTGGTCTCAGATTGCCTTTCGCGATAGGAAAAAAAAAAAAAAATACAACAACACAAAAACAGAGAGCTTAGTAATGGGATGGTTGGAGGGGAGGGGGCATAGTAAATTAAGGACGGCGAGCGGTAGAATTACAAATAAGCGCATTGTATGATCACGTTCGTTGTGAAGTTATAATTGGAACGGGGAGCTGGAAGGTTCGGATATACACGTTCCTCCGTTTTTAATGCAAAAGGAATGATTTCAACATTTCAGAACCTTTCAAGGGCATTTTCAAGCTTTCGAAGGAAAAATAAAATTGAAAAAAAAAAAAAAATCACTCAGTTCCATTCTTCAAGGGGTGTGTTTACCGCACGAGGGCCACTTTAAGGATTTCCTATATGCCCCCCTTCTCTCCCACAAGTGTCGAAAGTACCCGAGTAGAAAGAGCCAGGGTGCAATTTTGCGCCTATTCGTCATTGCTGTCTGGGCTGGCTTGTTCGGGATCAACGGCCTTCAAAAAATTTTTTGAAACTTTCAATTTCACTGAAATTGAGACGTAAGACTCGCGATGTCGTGATTATTCAGCCAGAAAAATTCAAATTTTTTCTCATTAAAAAAGCCGAAATTCGTGGAAAACAAACTTTTCTAGTTTTGTTTTTAATGAAATTAACTTAGCAGGTTCTGCTCAGAGAATAAATAATATGCTAATTCGCTGCAAAATTATCAGAAAACGGTATTTCACAGCTGAAATGAAGAAAAATCAATAATTCGCGGCTGAATTTGAGAAAACGCAAATCTGTTCATAGCTTCTAAAAGATTCGAGGTTCAAACTAAGAAACAGCTTATCCGGGGTTAAAATCTGAAAAACAATTCGGCTAAAATTGACAAAAAAATATTAATTAGCGCAGCTAACATTAAGAAAAACACTAATTGTCAACTCAAACTGAGATAAAGTGCTAATTCGCTGCTGAAAATGGCTAATCTGCTGCTGAAAATGAGGAAGCGACGCTAATTCGTGGCTAAAATGGAGGAAAATTGCCAATACAAACGATAGAATCCCTACTGCACTTCTAAAATTGAGAAAAAGCGCTAACCCGTTGCCAAAATTGGGGGAAATCACTAAATCTTGAAAAAACGTCTAGCAAAAATTGAAGGAAAAATGCCAATGTGGGACTGAAGTGAAAAAAACGCAGCTAATATTGAAAAATTTACTAATTAGCTCTCTAGTTTTCAGCTCAAATTGGGAAAAGTATTATTCCCGGCTAAAAATTGAGGAAAACGCCAATTCGTGGCTAAAATTAAAATAATTCGCGAATTGACAGGTTAGAAACGCTTCAACGCAGCTAAAATTGGAAAAAAAACATAATTCATCGCTAAAATTGAGGAAAAAATTCGCGGATAAAGTGTGTTAGAATTTCTCGCCTTCTGAGGACAATTTTGTGGCTAAAATTGAGATCAACGGCAAATTAATGGTTATAAAGTAAAAGAAAAAAACATTGATTCACGGCTAGATCTGAGAAGAAGCGCTATTCTTTTTTTTTTTAATTCCTAATGCGGTGCCAAAATATGAAAGAACCCACTAGTTTGCGACTAATATTGATAAAATCAGTAATTATTCTGGCTAAAATAAAGAGAAAGGTTAATTTTCAGCATAAATTGAAACAAAAAGTGCTAATTCACTGTCAAAAATGGAAGAATTGCCAATTTGCAGTTAAAAGATCGGAAAACGCCAATTCGTGGCTAAAGTTAACAAAATTCGCTAATTCACGTGATTCAAATGGCGTGGTGACGAAAAAGCGCTAATTCACGGCTAAAATTGAGACAAATTTCAATTTGCGTCAAAAATTGAAAGTAAATGCATAACGTTAATTCGCGGCTTCCTCGGGCAACTTTGAGGCTATAAAATTGAGAAAATGCTCCAATTTATTGCTAAGAGTGGAAAACCAGCAAATTTCGCGGCTAAAACTGAGGAAAAATCGCTAATCCGCAGCGTATGGTTATGGTGAACGTGAATGTCCGATTTGGGATAAAAGTGTACTGGTGAATTGGCACATGGACAGAAGGATATCAAAGGTAGTTGCAGCCCGATTGGTGCATTTGGTGATTTTTAAATAAATTTGAAAGTTCTTCAAGAAGGGATAGATCGTACGAGGGGAAATTACGTCAATCCCTACTTTTGAAGCATGTAATTAGGGCACTCTAACATTTTTTGTTTACAAATAACAAGAAAAATTTTCCCCCTGAAAATGTGTCTTGCCCCCCTCTTCCTCACACCATCCATTTCATTAAATAGGCTTTGACGTTATCAAATCCCCACTCAAAATTTTTATAAATTCGCTCTAAAAAAATCCTTGATTAATTTCAATGTTTAATGTGAGCAGTAGCATTGTGGAAGAGCCCTCTTCAAGAAACACCAGTGCTTGAAAAATGTGCAAGTTCCCCATTTGTGGTAAACATTTGGAAAAAACCGGTATTTATCAGCTAATATTGAGTAATTTTCAGCTCAATCTGAGTAAAGTGCTAATTTTCTCGCTGAAAAAAAAAAAATCGCTAATTTGCAGCTAAAATTGTGGAAAACGCCAACTCGAGGAAAGTTAAGAAACATCGCTGATTCACAGGATAAAAAATCTACTTTGCTGCTAAAGTTGAGGAAAAGCGCATAGTTATGTCTATAGGCGGCGAGGGGATTACCCTGCTAATCAGTTGCTAATTTGCGGCGAAAAGCGCTAATTTACTGGTAAAGTTGACAAAAAACACTCATTCGCGGCTAAAATGGAAAAATTCGCGGTTTAAACTTGGCAAAATGCGCTGATTGGCGGATAGGTTGTAGAAATAGCGTTAATTAGCCTAAAATTATATGGAGGTTACCAATAGAGGTTTTTATGTATACTTAGAGACTTTTAGGAGCCTCTTGAAGATTTCCGCCCCGGGCCCCGATACGTGTAGGTGTAGGACGCTAAAAATCGCGCCTCCTCGTGGGCGGCTAATCCCCCCCCCCTAAGTACCCACTTAATCCAGACCAAAATTTAAAATAACGCTAATTTGGGGCTGAAATTGAGATTCACGGCTGAGATTATGAAGAAAAATAACTGATTCACGGGCTGAAGTGAGAAAAAGTGCTAAATCACGGATAAGTTGGGAAAAATTTATAGCTAATTCGCGAGGTAAACGTTACTTCACGGCTAAAATCGAGAAAAAGCTCTAAAATCGCGTATAAAATGTAAAAAACAGTATTTTTCGTTTAAATTTACGAAACACGCTAATCGCTCTTTAGCGGCTAAAATCACGTCTTCGCGACTACCGTTGAGAATAAATTATAAAAGAAAGAAAGAAAGAAAACAATGGAGGCTTGAAGTATGGAAACGATAACTTTCAGCTTCTGACGGGAAGTTCGTGGCTCAAACTGCGAAAAAAAGCTAATTCATAGCTAAAAGCGAAATAAATCGCTAATCCGAGCTAAAATTAAGAAAAGTTGCTAATTCATGGATGACATTAAGAAAAATCGCTAATAAGCGGCTGAAATCAGAAAAATAAACAAATTCACTGCAAAATTAAGATAAATCGTTAATTCACGGCTGAATTGGGGGAAAAATCGGTAATTCACCGATAAAATTGAGAAGAAGCGCCGACGCGGCGTGTGGATAAAACGCGCATTGCGGCTTCTGAATGTAACTTCGTCTGAAAGTGACGAAAATCGCTAATCTACGACTGAATGAGGATAATGCGCTAATTCGCGGATAAAATTAAGAAAAAGCGTTAATTCAAGGCAAAAATAGGGGGGGGGGGACTCTCGTTTATGGCTAGCTAGGAGGCTAAAATTAGGTGAAACGCTAATTCACGGCTGAAGTCAAGAAAAATGGCTATTTGTGGGGTTAAATTGAGAACATTTCATAGAAATAAATTGAGTAAATGGTCAGTCGCAGGCTAAAATTAGAAAATATAGCGCTAATTCACGGGTAAAATCGCTCATTAGCGGCTAAAATGGAGATAAATCGCTATTTCGCGGCTAATAGGATGGAGACCGATGAAATTGAGAAGTGATGAAGTGTGGGGGGAAAAAAAAACGCTAATTCATGGCTTCTGAAGGTGTTCTACTCACGGAGGCGTTTGTGAAAGATTCGCCCGGGGGCGCTGCAAATGTCTAAAGCCGGCACTGCAATGAGCTGCCCCAGGGCACATTTTTTGTGCAAATGGAAAACTCTATTATACCGAGGTTAACTTAATGTTGTTGAATTATTGAACAGCCCCCCCCCCCCGCTCGTGTGGGGGCGAGGATGGGTGCCACACCTGAGTTCTTTTAACCAGCTTTATGGCCCACGACCAAAAAAGGTTGGCCGGCCCTGACCCCATCGACCGACCCATTAGTCCCAGGGACAAGACACAAGCAGGGTTAGTGCATTTTTGGTTAGTGGTTTTTGGGGTCGAGCACTCGGTACGTGTAATTTGGCCTTAAATGTCACCGATTTGGCAGATTTTCGCTGTTTCAAAAACCAAATTTTGAGGGTTTTCGTTATTCCTATACCTAATATCAGTTTCGTATAGGTTTGGCTCATTCGAAAAACAAATTTGGGTCATTCAGCGGGTTTGGCTGTACTGCCCTAAAACTGGTAAATCTGACACCGGAATGCCTAGACTGGCGATTCGCGCCATGTACATGCTTCAACTGACGATATCCGTACCCTCAAAATTGCCGCGAACCGAACATTTACGCTCCCAAAATGGCCAAACAAACCATTCGCTCCTTAAAAATCGTTAAACTGATTCGTGTGCTAAAACTAGCCTAAACGCCATAAAAATGTTAGACTTTCAATTCACGTTCAAGCAACCCATTAAAAATGACCAAATTGACGATTCGCGCTTTAAAAATGCCGAAACTACCGATATCCGTGTCTTAAAAATGGCCAAACAGACCATTTGCGCTTCTAAAACTGGTCAGTGGCTCCTTAAAAATGGCTAAACTTACGATTCGTGCCTTTAAAATATCCAAACTGACTACTCAAGCCATAAAATTGACAAGTTTGATTCAATTAACCTTATAGGTAAGTGGCTAAACTTGCTATTTGCGTTGAGAAAATGCCCTGATGAAAAAGGCCAAGCCGACCATTTTAGTTATAAAAAAAAATGGTCAAACTGGCTGTACTGTCTCCTTGAAAATGACTAAATTGACGATTCGCGTCTTAAAAATAGCAAAAATGCTATAAAATGTCAGATCTCGACAAAGGAATGAATGTATTATTTGTAGCTACTAAAAAGAGGTGTCTGGACTGGAATGATTTTTCATGGTTTATAATTCATACAGGATGTCCCGTTTCTTCGTGAAATAGGCAGTTTGAATGGGTAAATTCCGTGTTCAGCGTTTCTGAGGATCATCCTCAAAGTACGAGTTCATTGGCCGAATATATTTTTCTGTAAAGTGGTTAATCGGTAACGTCGTCCTGCACGTGTCAGACAGTCCATTTTGTGCTCGCCCCTCCTTTTTAAACTCAACGGCTCAAACACTTCCTCACATGGTGCCCCCCTCCCCTTACCCATCCACACATGGTCCGTTTACGCCATAAAATTAGTGGAGTTTTTCGGTCAAGAAACCAAATTTGACCATTTCCGGCCCTTGAAGAGTGTCGTGAGGGGACGTGAATAATAGGGTAATAGTTGTCAGCGCTGACATATATGATTCATAAGCGTTCTTACTTCGTACTTCGCTTCGCTCGTACCTATAGGTTTTTTAAAAGGCGATTTCAGTCCTTCGATTTATTGCTCCGAAATTTGGTCTTTCTCCCTCGCCGCACCTCTTTTTTTCTTCTTCTTCTTTAGCCAAGTTAAGGACTCGAGAGTCCGAGAGATTAATGGGCCCGTCTGTAATTTATTTGTGACGGTTGAGTCGAGCGTAGAGAAGTTTTCCCAGGTCGGTGAGTCGCTCGACAAAGAAGAAGAAAAAGAAGGAGACGAAGAAGAAGAAAAAAGGTACAACAAACCATCTTGAGGCAGACTGCGTGTCTCCGTGCTTGTACCGACTACCGGCAGTTTCTTCTCGTGTACCTGTTCAACCTGCAGGGAGTCCCTCGTAAGGTCTTCTTTCGTTGGCGTGAAGGTCGATGTGGTATAGGGTCTACTTAAAGGTGTTTCCTTCTTCGTCTTTTGGTCTTGTTACTATTCTTGTTCGTTTTTTTCTTCTCTTTTCCTCCTCGAGGGTTTTTTTTTTTTTTTTTTTCTTCGTCGGTGTCAACCACTTGTTAAAAGGAACACCTGCTTTCATATAATATTCTCTATGTTATCCTTTTCAGAGCCATTTCTCTCAGTCTTTTACCTGCTTATATTCTTCCACATCTTTGTGTGGGTTGGGGGAGGGGGTATGAAAAGAGATTTCACACTCAAGTGTGAGGAAAGGGACTCCTATGTACATTTTCACCTTTCTTACCCGCTAAGTGTAATTTTTTTTCCTAGGAAGTCATAAAAAGCGTCCGTTTTCTGCAAATCTGGATTTACACTATACAGCCTCGCTCCTTTTTTATTTACTTCCATGTTCCCGTATTTTTCGCTCTTTTGAACTTTTTCTTTTTAAAAAAAAAAAAAAAAATCCCCCCCCCCCCATTTCGGGGAACACTTTGAAAAATCTAAAAAAAAAATGTGGACTCAGACAGAAGAGGAGCGAAGCGAGGGGATCAAGAGGTGCGGTAGACTAAACAAGCGATCCTTTTTGTTTTCATCTTAAGTGGTTTTAATTTCAATCTCCTTACTGCGGACGAAGCAATGGTTTCTCGGGTACAAATTAAAAGAATGACACACCAAAAAAAAAAAAAAAAAAACAGGTGATGGGGAGAGGGGGGTGACAAATCCAAGGTCTCCTGTTAATCGCAGTTGAGAATTGGCAAGGATTTGTCTTGTTTAGTTGGGTATGATGCGGATACGTGAATGTTTATAGGAGCACTTAACACCAATATTGGGATTTGGAAGATTACAGAGGCTTACTGTGGCTGGACTGGTATTTTTTTAAGATGACCCAAGATACTTTTTTTTTGTAAGCTCAGCCCTTTTAAAAATAAATAGGAAGTATAGATCGTGAAGAAACGCTTTAACGGGGCTTTGGTGAAGATCGGAGGGAAGGTTTCTTCGAAAATAATTTCCTTGGGAATTTCCACTTAAAACGAAGTCTTTGACCTTATTTTACTCGTTTATAAGACTATTGAAAAAGCTAACTCTCTCATTTCTCGGGAATAAGCCGCCGCCCGCCCCAGGAGAGCTTTTAATATCCCAATTGAAAGCTAAATATTGTCGTTTTAAATGTTTTCATGACCAAATGAAAAGTTTAGGAATAGATAGTGGCTAAAAATGTTCACAACTTTTTACACGATACAATTGGCGAGTTAATGTGGCAAAATTACCAGTTTTTGGGATGAAAATCATGCGTATCTGCTGATAAAGAGACAAGTTACTATCATAGGCGTAGCCAGCGGGGGGCAGGGGTGGGCAGTTGCCCTGCCCTAAAATCAAAAACGCAGATTTCGTGGGGCAGCTGCCCATCCCAAAATTCCAAAAATATCTTCCCTGATCTGGCTAACAGAAACACAAATTTATTACATTTCGCTCCATAAAACCAATTTTGCGGATTTTTCTCACTAAAATCCCATTTTCGCAAGGTTCGACGGGCGATTTCGTGTGTTTGGGTTAGCCCAAATCGTGTTTAGCCTGCTGGGCCATACAGACTTATGGTGGGAGAGAAACTGCCAGCTCTGTCTACCGTCTCAGGTCAAAAATTTAAAGTTTAGCTCCAAAAGTATCACTTTCCGGGGTGGAAGGGAGAGAAGTTTTAATTTGTCGACATAAAATCCGATATAGAAGGCTATAAACGACAGATTTCCAGCAGATATTTATTTTTTGACGGATAGTGGCAGTTTCTGTGCAAATTTAGTCTCTGATGACCGTGAATTGACGCGATTCTAACCTCCAGATCCTGTTAGAAGCCTGAAAAAAGGCAATGGTCCATCTGTTATTTTCGCCAGTGAATCTGCCCACAGGCGTGGTGGATCCAGTTTTTCCTCAAGAGGAGTTGCACAGAATCCCCCCCCCCCCCTTTTTACTCGTGAATGAGCACTATTTGTAGCGTCGAATTGACGTTTTTCTTTAATTTTAGGTGAAACTGAGGGCTTTTTCTCAATTCTACGTCAAACTATAGCCTATTTTCTTCATTTTAACCGTAAAAAGGTCTCAATAACCGTCAAATAACGCATTTTTTATTTACTATTCTAATTGCGGCCAGCACTGGGCATCGCCTATAAACCGCGAAAAGGTGCGTTCTGTCTATTTCAGCCGCAAGACAACAGTTTTTCCTCAATGTAACCTGTGAATGAACGATATTTCTCAATTTTAGCCACGACAATTACACTATAATCAACAAAAAAACGGTGACAATTTTGCCAATTCATTTTCCCTCAATTTTAACAGCAAATTCGTGCTTTAATCTCAATTCTGCCTTGAGCGATTCCCCCCTTCAAATTACAGCAGTGAAAAGGTCCACATAATACTCATGTTAACGAATTTCATTAATTTTGATCCGGACGTTGCATCGCGAACCTTAAAATAGGTGTTTTCCTCAATGTGCCTTGATTTTAGCCGAAAATAAGAACTTTTTCAAAAATGTGTGCGCTAAGTCGCCCTCTTTCTCGATTGTACCGGCAAACTTGCTATATAAATGTATAAAAAACAGTCAATTATCACTTTTTCGCAATGTTCACTGAGATGTTGGTTTGAGAAACCACGAACTGGTGCCTTCTCTCAATTTTACTTGCGTGAATGAGCTCCATTTCTCAATTTTAGCCGTGAATTGACATTTTTCCTCAATTTTAGCCGCAAATGAGCGATTTTTCTCAATTCTACATTGAACGCGCAATTTATTTTGTCAATTTTAGCCGTGAAAAGAGCACAGTAAACCATTTTCTTTAAGCATGTAAAGCATTTTCTTAATTTCGGCCCGGACTTTGGATCGCGAAACCGCAAATTGGCGTGTTTTCTCAATTTGAACCGCGAACAATGAGCAGATTTATTTCTCAAGTTCAGCGTGAATCAGAGCTATTTCTCAATTCTAGCCGTGAATGGGTGTTTTCGCTCAGTACTAGCCGGAAAATGTCCTTTTCATGGATTTCATCCGCGAACGAACACTTTTTCTCAAGACGTGCGCCCCCCTCCAAAAAAAACTCTGAATCTGTGTGCCTGGCTGGCTGCCCACTCCTCGATCATGGGCTGGCTACGCCCCTATATGGCTTAATACAGCCTGTGTCCGAATGATATAACAAAGCCTTTAGGCCGACTGGCCGAGTGGCAAGATTTCCCTTTTTCATTCCATGAAAAAATCGATTCCGAGCTGATGACCTGCTCAGGAACCTCAGAAAGATCACACTTTTTTCGGCTATAAGCAGAAACCTTGGCAAGTCGGCTCCTCGACAAGTCTCGAGGGTTTACTATGACGCTTGCTTGCAAGTAGGGGTGCGCGCGGGACGGGACGCGTCCTTTCCCGCAAACTCAATTCCCGTCCCCCGCCCCGCACGGGATTTCCCGCATGCACCGCGGGACAAAAAAGTACATGATCAAATACCCCCCCCCCCCCACAACCAGATATTTTTGAAGTCATTTTCGGGTGGTCCGACAAATGGACATCCGTGGGAGGGGGGGGGGGGCTTGTACATTTGTGAATGCAGAAAATTGATTAGGTGGAGGAGAATTTCGACAAAATGACAATATGGTCCCCCCCTCAACACCAGGGCGTCCGAGATTTTCTTCTTATTTTTTTCTTTTCTGTATCTCGAAAGATACAGGTTCCTCACAGTGGCGGAACAACACCTATCGGGGCCCGGGGTAGAAATCTCTAGGAGGCCCTTTAGTTTCTAATTAAACTAGGAATATACTTTTTAGCAGCGTTGAAGTAGATATTTTTCTAAATTTTAGCCACTTTTATCCGCGAAAGAGGAAGTAACATAAAAAATAAAAATCGCTGGAAACTTTTTTTTTCTAAATAAAATGACTAAACATGATTGAATATTAGTGCGTAAATGATTGATTTCGATTTATAGCGAAATAATAAAACTTGCCAATTTTTTTTGTTACCTTAAACGGCCGGTCTGTGACTCGTGACGTAACTAAAGGGTCGTGACCCCTCCCAACCCTCCGAATCATGGCTGTTATCGTGTCTGGCCCCTTCTTGTCCTTCCTCTTAAGTCCTATTGTTTGATTTGTGGGAAGCTATTGTTAAGGTTACGCGAATGCTGTTATTACGTCATCAGTCTATCTAGCTAAAAATTAATTTAGAAAAGTTAGGGCCTGATTTTATTTGAACGGATCGTGTTTTCATGAGTTTGGGTTACCAAGCATGATTTTGAAAAATGTGTTACTTCCTCATTAGCTAATTTTCTCATTTTTAGCTGTGAATCGGAACTTTTTATGAGCTCTTAGCCGTGAAGTTGCCTCAAGAATCCGCAAATTAGGTAGCGTTTGAGTACTCTTTCCCAATTTTATCCGCGAATTACAGCTTTTTCTACATTTAAGCTGTGAATTGGCGCTTTTCTCCATTTGAAACACCAATTCGCGTTTTTCTCTATTTATTGCCCGCGAATTAACGCTTTTTCTCAATTTTATTCCCAAAATTGCCCCAGAACCACCGAGTTGGCGTTTTATCAATATCAGCTGTGATGTGAATTAGCGTTTTTTCCCCAATTTTAGCCGCGAATTAGCACATTTTCACATTTTCAGCTGCGAATCGGTGCTTATTATTAATTCCTAGCCGCGAATTAGCCATGAATTTGCTTCAAGAATCCAAAAAATTAGAGGTAGCGTTTGAGTACTCTGTCCAAATTTCATACACAAATTAGCGGTTTTCCCTATTTTAATCGCTAATTCGCGTTTTTCCAAATTTTACCGTGAATTAGCGCTTTTTTACTGTTTTAGCCGCTTGAGTGAGCGCTTTTCCTCAATTTTATTCCTAAAGTTGCCCCAGAATCACCGAGTTGGCGTTTTCTCAATTTCCGCTTTGAATTAACCTTTTTATTCTCAATTTTAGCAGTGAATGAGCACATTTGACATTTCCTAATTTTAGCTGCAAATGGAGAACTTGCATAAAATTTATTTATTTATTAATTTTTTTTTTCGTTCTCAGTCGAGAGTAGTGCTAAAACAAAAGAGAATGGTGAAAACCTCAACTCAATAGGTGCAGGCAGCGATTTTTAATTGAATTTTAAAACATCCGTGAATTACGGATGTTGCTGATTGACTTAGACAAGGGTTGGAAATGTGACGTCACAACCGCCAACCAACCCGCGCGTCAATGAATCAGGATGCCCGCCAATTATCGCTTTTTCGACATTATTTCACATTTAATAGTCATGAGTTAGTTGTTATATATTTTTTTTAATTTCAATTTTAGCCGTGAGTCAGCGATGTTCTCAATTTAAGCAGTGAATTAGCGCTTTTTCTCTATACTACCATCGAATTGGAGACGTATTCACATATGTAGCAATGAATTAGCACATTTCTCATTTTTAGCCCCGAATTAGAGTTTCTTCTCAATCTTTGAAAGATGCACCAAAAATCACTAATTGGCGTTCTCTCAATTCTAGCTTTAAGTATGAGCACTTTTCCTCCTGCCCTAAAAAAAATGAATTCTAAACTGACAATTTTTGTCTTGAAAATGTGCCCAAACAGACTATTCCCGCCCTGAAAATGGCCAAACTGACCATTCGCACCTAGAAAATGGCTAAATTGGCAATTCCCGCTCTAAAAACAGCATAACTGACCGCTAGGACCCTAGAATGGCAAAACTGACGATTCTTGCCGACAAAATATATCACACTGACTATTCACGCCCTAGAAATGGCCATTCTGACAGTTAACGCTGTAAAAATAGCCGAACTGGCTATTCACGCCCTAAAATTGATAAAAATGACTCTATGAGAGCTATGAGTAGTCAAACTGACGTTGTGTGGTTCGAAAAGGCCTAAAAAGATTATTCCTGTCCTGAAAACGGCAAAAAGCGACAGTTAGTGCGTAAGAAATGGCCAAACTGAGCCTTCACGCCTTTGGAAATTTATGAATTGATACTTCGGGTCTTAAAAATCTCTCCCCTCAAACTTTAGTTTTTTGAGAACTGGAAATAAAGAAATAAATAACTTGCAGTTTCATTAAAATTGGGACGCAAAACTTGCGATATCGCGGGAAAAAAGAAAACTTTTCACGCCCAAAAAATGGCATACCTAACTCATACCGGCAATTCTCTCTTCACGGTCTAAAAGTGGCCAAACTGCGGTCAATGGCGCCACACAAAGGCTACAGTTGGTGTTAACGACGATTCGCGCCTTTAAAATGGCTATCTGCACACAAAAATGGTCAAACCTGGCTTTTCGGGGGCGTTTGCACCGAACATGGGGCCATTTCCACCCCCCCCCCCCACCTCTCACAGCGTTGGTTACACACCCCCTAAAGGAAGGGCTGGATAAACAGACTACTCTTGCTCTATAAAATTGCTTGACTGGCTAATCACGCCCCAAAAGTGCCCGGGAAATGACTCAACTGCAGACGATTCGTCACCTAAGCCGAATTGCACCTTGCAGATGGCATAACTGACGACTCATGCCATTAAAATGCCTAGTCTGACTTTGGGTGAGGGTATTTTAATAGGTGGGTCCCCGCCAGTGTGTCAGGGACCGTTGAATACTTACGTATCGTGTAATAAAAGACCCCTAAAGGAAGGGTCGTGAATATAAACAAAGGATTGATTTTTTAAAATTAACGTATGTACATAATAGTTTGTGATTTGAAACGCCCTTCCAAGAAATAGTCCTGGGCACGCCACTGCCTAGACCTGCTGAAACTTTGGCAAGTCGGCTTCTGGACAAGTCGAGGGCTTACCATGACGCTTGCTATTGCAAGTGTTCGGCAAATCGGTTTCGTTAAATTCGTAAGCCGGATGGTTTACCGGATGGAACCGGATGGCCAGGGGACTACGTCTACTTGCCTGAAAGACGTCGGGAAGTAGCCAAACGCTCGATAGCGCTTCATTTTACTGCTGTGGAGTCTCCCTACTTAGGATATTGGTGGAGTTCGTCACCACTCGGGGGCTTCATTAGAGTGAGCGATGGCGTCTGAAACTCCTTTCAACGCTCAGAAGTCTACAGGGGCAACATAAAACGGAATTGAAAAGGGTTGGTCGTTAGGCTCTAGATGGCCCGGGATGCTTTTTTTGCTCAGGGGAATGGGTTAAGGGTTCCAGGGCTCGTAATAATGAGTAAATAATGAGGACGCAGTTCAAAGGTTATTTACCCACATAGAGAATCACAAATTAATTCCTCCTCGTTTTTTAATATTAATTAAACATTTTTTGTCTCCATAATTCACCTCCACTAAAAACCCTGATTAAACCACGGTTTAGGAGGAAACTCGCTCTATCTTGTTTGGTTTGCGGCTTAAGCTAGCACCTGTTTACGACTAGTTAGCACGACTGACTAATTTGTTGACACAAATGATTAACAGGTTGTTAGCTTCATACTTTTCAAACAATTGACGAAATATTCAACGCTTCCACGTCTTGATATTTGTTTGCGCTTCCTAGAATTGAGGAATCGCATCTTTAAAAAGATCGCGATCTCTTTACTGTATGAGAGAGAGCTCTCTAATTATTGTTATTAATTTTGGGAGGCAAGAGAAGAACTCCAGGAATTTTTACGTGTACCCGAACATCCTTTCTTCACTATAACATTGTGGTTGAAATTTATTTCGCTCTAAAAAAAACAAAAAAAAAACACCGCGACGCTTTGATATTAACTGACGAGAAGTTTACGCCCCCGTCCGTGGGCTTGGGAAACAGCCTATTTCGATATATGTCTGCGGCGAGCTGTATAGTGACGCAGCTCGCTCGACACTGACCGAAACGCCAGTGCAGTTCGGCTGTCAAGTGCACAATGCGGCTGTGAAACCGCATCTAGAATCGGAGACTGTCAAATTGTCCTTTCAAACTAGCACTATAGCTGAACATTTTTCCCTGATAAACACCCGAAACTGGCAATTTCACGGAAATAAATACTATAAACCTGTAATTTCGTGAAATTTAGACGTGAATCTTGCAATATCGCGAATAATCAGCCAAGAAAATGCCGACTCCACCCGCGAAATTGCAAGTTTCGGTGCTTCACGCCGTCACGCGGGGCTAAAAATATGCGGAATTCCCCCATTTTCTGGGCTTTATTTTGTATCCTCCTTAGTGGCCGCGGAACCTGGGCAAGCCGGCCATGACAGTACTCAACCTTTAAAGTTTGTAAGCAAATATCTATGGAGTCGCATTTTCCTGGCTGATTATTTACGTCTAAATTTTCGCGAAATAACAAGATTCGAGTATTTATTTCCGTGAAATTGCGAGTTTGGGGTGTTTTTCTTGCAGTAGAAAGCCGCGAGCTCGCTTGGCCGCGACAGCGCTCAAAGTCCGACAAGTTTATTCCTGGCTAATTTATTTGCGATGTTGCAAGTTCCACGTCCTATTTTCGCCTAATTTCCGCAAAACTGCAAGTTTCGTTGCTTTTGGTTTTCCAGTGGGCGTGAACCCTCTGGGCAAGCGCTGAATTTATTTGCAAATGAAATTCAATGAGTTTGTAAGTTGAGTTCAGCGGAATTTCAAGTTAGGATCTCAACTAAAACAAAATGACAAGTTTCGAGACCCCTTTTCGTAGTGGTGGAACCCAGGCTAGCGTGCACGACTTTGGCTAAGTTTCGGGTCTTCATTTCAGCAAAATTGCAAGTTCCGGGTCTTAGTTTCGGGGAAATTGCAAGTTTCAGTGCTAAATCTGCATGAATTTGCAATGCATGATTTAAAATCAACCATTTACCCACAAAACAAACAATTTCCATTTGAAATTAGCAATTTCTTCGTAGAACTTGACACGTTTTTTGCATAAAAAGGTTATTTTCACCATAAAATCTGCATTGCCCTTGGTGAGGGGTTGTCCTTGTCGTGGCATTTCGCGTAGGCCAGTTTTGCCTCGAAACTGGCGATTCACTTGAGAATTGCGCTTGCGAATGTTGCAATTTGCCGACAGATGGGGCATAGTGCGGAAATTCCGCTTTGAATGCGACAACTGCCAGGAATGTGTAATTTTTCACGGATTTTTAACCTGAATATTGGCCTGGAAATGAGATTTCACTCCAAAATTGGGAATTTTCAATAAATGCCTCCTTCATTGTTATTTCCCATAATTATTTCCCATTTTTGGCTTCAAACCAACAACTTCCTCATAATAACAACGCAAAATGTATTAGGAAGTTGATAATTTATTAAGAAATTGATAATTCCTCATACAGCTTGCGAGTTTCACGTGAGTGATTTCCCCAGTGTTGGTGTTGTGCCCACAAAATGGGACATTTCGCTTAAATTTGGCCCTTTCTCTGATTTTGCTCACTGATATAGCAATTTCGGGGATTTTTTTCTCCTGAAATTCGCTGGTTGGCCCAAATTGAGAGACCGATTTGAATTCCCCCCCGTGAAATTTCGTTAACTGCCTGTTACGTAACGACAACTATCCCCGAAATTAGTTGTTCAGTGAGAAAAATTCGCAAAATTTTGTATTTTAGAGAGCGAAATTCGAGAATTTTTTTTTTTTTGGCGAGTCGAACTTGCGAAAATGGTTTTACAGCGCAAAAAATCAGTGAAATCGGTCTCTGAATTGAACTGCCCCGCGAAATTGCTTTGTCGCGAAAATGTTTATTCAGCGAGAAATATCCACAAAATCGGGTTTTAGAGAGCCAGATCCGGGGAACGAAAAATCCTAGCTGAATTTGAACACACCGTGAAATTTTTTTGATAGCAATAAAAATCCGTCAGGTCGACGCGTAAACATTTCTTTTTGTTGATAAAAATTCGCAAAATTGATTTTTAGAGAGAGAAATCATAGAAATTCGTTTTTCAGTGAGCCAGATCCAGGCAAGTGACTAATTTTACGGCAAGAAAAATTAGGGTCTTAGTGTTAAAAATCTGATAAATCGATTTTTTAGTGAGGCAAAGCTGCAAAAATGGTTTTTTAGAGTTCGAAAACCACGAAAGTTGCTTTTGAATTAGGCCACCCCGCGAAATTGAGTTCTCAGCAAAAAATTAGTATTTCGGTGGGTGAATTGGGAGAGTTGGTTCACTGCTGAGCCAGGCCTGCGAATATTTTCGCTATACAAAATAAATGTGGTGATCCTGACGGATTTTAACTTATTGATGGTATGTCTGGGAGTAGCCAGTTTTCCGCGGTTTTAAGTCTATAGGGGACCACCCCTGCTCCCCCCCCCTCTGGCTCCAACCACAGCGAAGCTCTAACCACAGAATCAGACTGTGATGCCACCGGAACCGCCTGTATTTTTTCTTGGTTGAACATGGTCCAGGGGACTCATAAATCACGTCTGTCTCAGACCAGCACCTTTGAGAAAATGGCCGTACAATTTGAGGGTGACCACCACCACTCGATGGAATATTGGTGGTGGTTTTGATGATTTTTTTGCACAAGTGACCTGGACTCCAAGCTCCCTTGGATCCGCCACTGAAAGGAAGGTCAGTTAGCTGAGTTGTAGTCGAAACGGGACGGACCGCAGTCCGGATGTACCCATGGTTGTTGAGTGGCAATAGCGTTGATGATCGTCCAGGTAATTGGCTTGTGACGGTCACGTCGATTTAGATGAGTCGCCGTGAGGCCACGTGCATGTCGGCCCTTGACTGGGGTAATTTCCCCGGCCTGGACCGTCGCTACAGGGTGAGCCTCGCATAGAGTAACCCCTAGGCAAGCTGAATTCATACACACCTCCCCCCACTCCCACCAATTTGCCATTAGGATTGCTCAACTTTGTTAACCAAATTCTCTCACTCTTTTCGGCACACAGAAAAACAACCCTGCTGGGCTCATCAAGGCGGCGAAGGATTCATCAGTGGATTGGGTGGAGGAGGAGTCGGTGATGACAGCGAGGATAACGTCGACTCGAAACACGTCTATAAGCCCAAATGCCTGTCCGATGGTCGTTACGCTCCTGTACAGTGTCACGACGCCACTGGGTACTGTTGGTGTGTCACTGCCCAGGGCAAGCCAGTGCCGCACACTTCGCTTCGTGGAGCTCGTCCAAAGTGTAACCGTAGAGGTAAAATATATCGTTGTTGTTTGATTTTGTAAAATCCATTTTTGACAATTTTTCCTCCATAAAAAGGAAAACTATTCAGAAATGGTGGACTTGGAAAGTCGGGAAAACCAAAAAGGGGTAAGATTTAATAAACAATCGTAGAAAAAACCTTCGTGTAGGTATATATTTAAAAAATGTCATTTTAAAGGTTGTAGCAAACCAGAAAGGAGCGTTTTCATAAACAAGCTAATTAACGGCTTCAATATTGAGTTCCACAGGACGAAGGAAGTTCCAAAAAATGGTAACGCCTAATCTCGCCTCCCCCCCCTCCACCGTTTTTTCTTCAAGCCAGCTTATTATTTATGTTTAGCGACGAACGATGAAAAAGAAAGACAGGCCGTTGACTGGAAATTTGCGTCATTGGACGTTGACTCAAATGGAACTCTGTCGAAGGATGAGTACGGCCCGCTAAGGCGTCTCGTTCGAAAGGCTGTCAAGCCTTTCAAGTGCGCTCGCTCTTTCACTCGCTACTGCGATACAAATCGAGACGCTGTTCTTTCAAAGTTAGAATGGACGACGTGTCTTCGGAGGAGTAATGGTAATTTTAATTAAAAATTACGTGACTTGGACGCTTGATTTATTTATTTATTTACTTTTTCAGTCACAGTGAAGAAGGACAATAAGAAGTCAAAACCTAAACAGATAGAAGATGAGGTTTACATACCTGGAATCAGTGGTATGTATGAAGTAACACACTTACCTTGGTACCAGGGCTAGATTTTGCCCTTGTAGATTTCCGGCCTTGGCCCCGATAGGTGTAGGTCCGCCAGGGAGCCTTTTATCACAATTTTAGCTCCGAAAATCTGTTAATTTTACCCGCTAATTAACGATTTTTCTCCATTTCGCCCACTTTATTAGCAATTTTCTCAATTTTTGTCGTGAAAAAGCGTTTTTTTTTTGTTTTTTTTTGTATTTTTTTTTTGTTTTTTTTCAATTGAACTATTTCTCAACTTCAGCCGCGTTCAGCGTTTTTTATCCCTCAAATCAGCTATTTTTTTTTTCTCTCTCAATTTTAGCAACCACTTGGCGTTTTCACGCGATTCGCAGGCAATTCACAGTTGAAAATGAGTAAAATGTCTATTTTAGTGGCCTCAGATTGGAGAAAAGCGATGATTCGTGGTTGAAACTGAAAAAAAAAAATCGCTGGCTATAAAATTGAGAAAAAGTAGCGATGAATCGCTCAGCTAATATTGAAAAAAACGTAACTTCGTGACTAAACTTTGCCCTTAATAACTAAAATTTTCGGTTTGAAAGCTTTTTTTCGCGGCTAATACTGAGCAAAACGGCTAATTTGCGGATACATTGAGAAAAAACGCCGATTTATGGATAATGTGTAGAAAAACGCTAATGAACTGCTAAAATTGACAAAAATCATCAATTCGCGGCTAAAATTAAGGGAAACACCAAATCGCTGGCACAAGAAGGAAAAACGCCAATTTGAGGGCTAAAATTAAGAAAAACAATAATTCCTGGCTAAAATAGGGAAAAACGCTAATTCGCGACTAAAATTGAGGGAATGTGTTAATCGGCGGCTAAAACAGAGAGAAACGCTAATTCATAGCTGCAATTGAGATAAATCGCTTATTAACAGATACATTAAGCAAAATCACTAATAAATAGCGGATCCTTGAGAAAAATTCCTAATTCGCGGTTTAAGTGCAGAAGAACGCTAATAAACAGCATAAATTAACAAAAACCACTAATTTACGGCTAAAATTGAGGGAAAACCGCCAGTTTGCGGCTAAAAACGTGGCAAAAAGTTTGTAAAAGTGCGAATATTCGCGGCTGATTTAGTGGAAATGCGCTAATTCGAAGCAAAAAGCGACAAAATCACGAATTTGCAAAAAAAAGAAGCGAAAAAAGCGCAAAATCACGGCCATAATTGAGAAAAATCGCTGATTCGAGAAAAATTAGCGATGAATCGCTTAGTAGGTTCGTCGCAGGTAAAATTGAGTAAAGCGCTAATTGACAAAAAAAGTGATGACTTCACATCACTCTGGTTCTATACAAAATCTCAGCTCGTCGAGGAACTTTAATAATCACTTGAAGAAAATCGTTTATTTTGTTTGGAAAATGCCTACGGTCCAAATGCCAAAATGTCCATGTTTTTTGAGATTAAGCCGTACAAGTTCTATGTTTGAGGTAACAAATTGTCCAAAACGGAAATGAAAAAATACGTAAATTCAGCTAAAGTTGTCAAAAAGCACTCATTCGCAGCTGAAATGAAGTGAAAAATCAATTTGAGAAAAGTCGCTGATTCCCCGGGGCTAAAATCGAATAAAAGTGGCAGGGACTTCGCGGCTAAAACTATATAGGAACATAACTAGCTGAAAAAAAAATGAGAAAACCCGCTTATTAAAATTCAGGTAAAGCGCTCACTCGCGGCAAAAATGGATAAAAACGCTAATTCGTGGATTCGCGGCTAAAATTTGAGTAATAGCGGTGATTCTGACTTGAAGTTGAGAAATAATTCGCGGCTATAACTGAGAAAACGCTTTTGATTTCCCGGCAAATATTGAGATAAGCGCTCATTTAAACTAAAATAGAGAAAAAGCGAAATTCGCGGCTAAAGTTGACAAAAGACACTTAATTCTCAGCTTAAAAAAAAGACGGTGAAGAAAAAAAAAAAAAAACAATTTTCGCGGATAAACATGTTAAAATCCGCTAAACCACGGCTAAAATGGAGTAGTAGCTGTAATTCGCGGCTTAGGCACCCCGGTTGCGGACCACTGCCGCTAATTCATGGTTTAAATGTGACTTCAGGGCGCAAATTGTCAGTAAATCCATTTCTTGAGCTCTTAAAAGTCAGTTTGGACATTCTTAGGGCGGAAATTAATCTTAGGTTGGCTATTTTTAGCGCGAAAACAAGTAATCAGTACCTATTTTGCTATTTTCAAGGCGCAAATAGTCTGTTTTTGCAATTTTTAGGGTTAAAATGTTCAATTCAAGCCGCGAATGGTTGGATTGGCCACTCTTGGAGTGGGAATAGTCGATTCTGCAATTCACAGGACAGGAATCATCTGTTTAGGCTTTTCCTAGGCACGAAATAGTCAGTTTAACCGTCTTTATTGTGCAAATAGTCCGTACAAGCCAAAAGGCGCGTACCTGGTCACATATAGTCCAAGTTGAACAAACACTGTTAATCGATTAAATGATCAATAGCAGTATGCAGTGGCGGCGGAAGACAGACGGCATTGGGTGAGCAAAAATCTGAGCAGTTGAAATTGTATCCCCCCCCCCTCAATCAAACGAATTATCGTGTTAGGAGTAATTGAAAATGAGCTTTTTATAAAATTAAGCGTCGAATTGGCGCATTTTCTTAATTCTATCCGCGAATTAGCGTGTTTATCAACTATCTCAACTAATTTTTTTTTTACTCTCAATTTCATCTCAATTTCAATCGCGAAGTTGCCTCAACAATTGGCGAGTTGATGTTTTCTCAACTTCACCTGTCAATTAGCACTTTTTCTTAACTTTTATAGCCGCAAATCGCTGCGATTCACCTTAATCTAAGCTGGGAATTTGCGTTTTTCTCAATTTTAGCTTCGGAAGAGCACTTTCTTGCGTTCGTTCTCTATTTCATCCGCGATTCGGTGCTTGTTTTTTTTTGTTTTTTTGTTTTGTTATTTTTTTGGCATTTTTATCCTTATATTTATATTATGAGTGTTTTTTCTCTAATTTCAGCCACGAATTAGCGCTTTATCACAGTTTTAACCGCAAATTGTAGGGCATTATATCAATTTTGGCCGCGAATTACCGTATTTCTCAATTTTACCCTCCAAAGAACGCCTTAATTAAACCGCCTTCACATGCAAGCTTTAAAAAAACTGAGCTGTGTGGGCCTCAACCAATCAGAGTGCTCCGCGCTGTGTACAGCTAGTTTAACCGCTCCCAGAGTGCTCCCTCTCGCGACTCTGCCGTGAACGAGCCCCTTTTCTAAATTTTAGACATTAAAAGGTCTCCCTAAACCGAGAGCATTTACTCAATTTTGGCGGGACGTATAGGATTGGGCAACCACGAATGAGTGTGTTTTCTCAAATTCAGACACGACTATGAGATTCATGCCTCAATTGTATCCGCCAGTAGGCCTGTTTCCTCCATTTTAGAAGTGAATTGGCAGAATTTTGGCCTCGGATTTGTCACAAGGAACAACGCATTATTATTGCTCTTTTTTTTTCAAATCTCGCCTCTGGATGCTGTAGGGCTAATTTTACCCGTAATGTAGCGTTTTTATTCCCCCAAATTAGCAATTTTTCTCCATTTTCGCCTCAATGTTAGCCGCAGTGGCGTAGGTAGAAATTTGTCCTGGTGGGGGGGGGAGGAATCAAATTGAAATCTCGTAACGGTGAGGGGAGGGGAGTAATTTCACATTTTAGTCATCATTCCACCCAGCCAGCACACTCTTGAATCTGGACATCTTGCTGGCCTCATCATAGCCTCAATCTCTCAGTTATGGGTGATTTTTGGATTCTACCCGCAAATTAGCGCTTTTCTCAATTTCAGCCGCAGATTAGCAGTTTTGCCCCACTCCCTCCCATAGCCATGAATTTGCGCATTTTCTCAACTTTAGCGGCAAAGTATCGTTTTTATCCCGTGAGCAATGTTTCTTAATTATCCACGAGTTTTGGCGTTTTCCTAAATTTTAGCAGCATATTACCGAATTTCTAAAATTGTCTACCAGGGGATTAGCACTTTTCTCAGTTTTAGCCGGAAATTAACGTTTTTCTTGAGTGTTTTCCTCAATATTAGCCGCAAAATAGGGGGACTTTTCACGAATTAGGATTTTTTTTGGTTCACCATACGCAATGCATGACCGATTTTTCTCAGTTTACTCGCGAATTAGCGGGTTCTTCACCTATTGCCATTAATTGGCGCTTTTTTTCAATTTCAGCCTGAAAAGTTGCCTTCAGAATCCGCAAATTGGCGTATATTCAGTTTTTGGAGAAAATTAGAATTTTTCTCAATTTCAACCGCGAATTAGTGATTATTTTTTCAAATTGTAGCGGCGACGCGTCGTAGCGTTTCAAACCTGTGAATAAGCGAATTTTCTCAATTTCAGTCACAAATTGGCATTTGGCGCAATTTTAGCTGTAAGTTGGCGATTTTTCCCATTTTTAGCCGCGAATTAGCAATTTTCTCAATTTTTATGCTTAAAATTAACCTTTCTCTTAATTTTGACCAGCCTTTACCTATCTTAATTCTGTAACTCATAACGCGTGCGTTAGCAAAATTTCTCAGCTGATTACTTTCAGTTATTTGCTTTGTTTATTTCGCTAACGCACGCGTTAAGAGTTACAGAATAGGGGGGCAGGCTAATTATTTTATTTTCTAAATATTACCCGCAAGTATTTTTAAACATTATACTATAGCTATAATGTTAAAAAATACGCTAATTCACGGCTAGAACTGCCGTGAAGCAATAATCTATACCTATTAAAGTTAAATAAAATTGCTAATGCGGTGGTAAAATGTGAAAAACAGCTAATTCGGACTGGTTCCGGGTGAGGGATTGACTTCCTCACGGGGTCTTGATCCCCTATCGGGCGCGTCCCTCGGGTGGCGGATGAGGGGTGGTCCAGAATAAAATACAGACCCGTGGACCAATCAAGGGTAAGGAGGCGTCCTGAGACCGGGACGAAAGATGGTGTGGCCTACCAGAACCTCTCCAGCTATTCGAGCGTTCCCAGTCCTTAAATCGCTCGTATTAACCTTTCCCCCTTCCCTTTTATCCCCTCAAGGCTATGGTGTGCGGTCCGTGCCTAAGGCCTGCGTGGCGCAGAGGGTAAAGTGCGCCTTAAACAGACTCCCAGGGTACCGGCCGACCCCCTGGTGTATTTAGGCTTACCCCGGTATGCGGGGCTCTGCCGGCGGTGGACCACACTTTCCCAGGGTTTATGGAGGGGTGGGGGCCTTAATTCCAGGAGGACCCACACTGGGACCCTGGACACGGTTCGGGACCCAGTGCTGGGCATGATGCCGGACATCATGCCCAAAACCCTCGGTGAACGTTGTCCCTTCTCCGTCCGCCTTGGGTACGGTGAGGGGCAGGCGGTGAAAAGAAATCACAAGGAGCGATTGTGGTTTACAGACGGCTCTAAAACGAATAACGGGACTGGTGCGGGGGTGTACGGGGTGGAACCCGAATGGAGGCTGTCTACACCTCTGGGGGTACACACCTCGGTCTTCCAAGCCGAAGTCTACGCAATCAAGGCCTGTGCTGCTGAGAATATACGTAGGGACGAGCAAAATGCCCATATGCGTATCCTCACGGATAGCGAGGCTGCCATTAAGGCACTAACGGCTCCGATAGTGAGCTCCGGGCTCGTATGGGACTGCCGCCAAAGCCTTTGTCTGCTGGCCCAGGATAACAAGGTAAGCCTTGAATGGGTACCGGGGCACAAGGGTATCTACGGGAACAAGCAGGCGGACTCCTTGGCCAGGGAGGGCTCGAATGGAGACTTCACTGGCCCGGAGCCGGCGCACAGCGTCCCGCCATCGACCTTCAGGATGGCGATAGCTAAGTGGGTGAATGCCCAGGCGGCTATTCGCTGGCAGAGACTGGAGGGACATCAGCAGAGTAAGCGCATTGGTAGAAGGACCGTGCAGGAGGCTTACGAGCAAACTGCTCCGACTTAGCCGGAGAGACCTTAGAACGGTGGTAGGCCTTATCACAGGATTCTGCCAACTCCGTTATCACCTACATCGCATCGGGGTAACCACGGAGTCACCGATGTGTAGACTGTGTGAGGAAGAAGACGAGACCGCCTATCACATCGTGTTCGAATGTGAGGCGCTCGCGGGCCGCCGGCTCAGCATCTTCGGGGCCGACCGACTCGAGGGTGCTCCGAACGGCGAAACTCTAGTCGAGGGCCTCCTAAACCTTATCAGAGGGAAGGGGATCCTGGACTAGATCCACAGACCCAGGGGGGGGGGGCACAATAATCCACCTAGGATTCCGTGCCGGGGGGGGGGGGCAACCTACCCGTGAGAAGGTGCGAATTTAAATTATAAATGTAAATTTTTTGCCAAGACTTGGCGTTTAGTCAATTTAAGCTGCAAATTAGCAATTTTTTCCATTTTCAACTGAGAATTAGCACTTTTCCCCAATTTGAACTGAAAATTAACGTTTTTCTTAATTTTGGCTGCGTTACTTGGTGATTTTTTCAATTTTTGCCGCGAATTAGTGATTTTCTTCATTTTGTAAACGCGAATTAACGTTTTTCCACAACTTTATATCAGCAAATTGCAAATTACCGATTTTTCCCAATTCCAGCTGTGAAATAGCGTTTTGTGCTAATTTAGCGGCCATTCAGCATTCTATTCCCTTTTTCATACGCGAATGGGCGATTTTACGCCATTTCAGTTGTGAATTTGCCGTTTTTGTCCAATTTAACCTGAAAGCGTCTTTTATACCGTGTTTTCTCAACTTCAACCGCGGGGTTTCCCCAAATACAACACTTTTGCGTTGATTTCCACAATTTATTCGTAGAATGGCCTCCACGTAGTGCGAACCAGCGATTTTTTTTCTTAATTTTAGTCTGGAAGTTTCATCGCGAGACCGTGAATCAGAGCTTTTTATAGTTCGAGAGCTAGCGACAGTCCCATTCAAGTGTGCAAAATGATGGCATTTGACCCCCTATTTACGAGTCCGTGAAGTCTGCCATGCTGTATCTGGGGCCTGAGGATTTTATAGCTAATTAAAGTCCTTAACTTGGGACATGAATTTAACCAGACGAACATAGTCCAGAAAATAGTCTCATTCGACAGGTTTTATGGAGCTGATTACGAATATGATCGTCTGGCGCCGTCCGCCTGGGGCATTTGCCCTCTGTGGCTCACCAAACTCACGTAATTCGTTAAATTTTAATTAACCGAAAGAACATAGCCCTGAAACTGGTCTTATTCGATAGATTTTATGGAGATAAAAACCTTTCGAATTAGATTAGTTTCCGGACTGTGTTCTTCCGGTTAGTTCAAGTTTACTGAATTTCGTTAGTTTCGCGAGCCACTGAGGGCAAATGCTCCAGGCAGACGGCGGCAGATGATCATATTCGTAATTAGCTCCATAAAACTCTGTTCTTCTGGTTAAATTCATCTCCCAAGTTAAGGACTTTAATTAGCTGTAAAATCCTTAGGCCCCAGATACAGCATGGCAGACTTTCGGACTCGTATATAGCGGGTCAAATGCCATCATTTTGCATACCTTTCGAGACTATGTTCTTCCGGTTGAATGGGACTGTCGCCAGCTCTCGGTCTATTAGCAGCTATAGCCACGAATATTACCGATTTTTGTGTGATAGAGGGTCCGGAGTGAACCCCCACCCCGTACCTTGGTACACTACTGCGTTGGGTCTGAAGTCCCAGGGGTTAAAGCAGGCGCGGATCCAGAGTTTGCTCAAGGAGGGGGCCATGACCCCCCATCATGTACCACCACAGTTTTGGACGCGATGGACCCGAAAATCGGCGCGTTCAACCTTGCTCCCGCCCTTATCTTTTTGACCCCCTTGGCACGTTTTCTAGTGGTAAATGCCCAAGGGTCTCATAAACCTCGTCCGGTTCAAATAGAAACACTTTGAAAACATAAACGTTCAGCCTAAAAACCGTCCCTGGGCACTTTCTGGAAAAAACGACAAAAAAAATTCAAAAAACATTGGCAAAATAGCGTATTTTGACGAGCGGTTGAAGTGGTTTTCACTGTGATACCATCAGGTTCCAAACCACAGTACACGGCAAAAGGTTCAACCTTAGCAGTCGCGGATCCCAGGCTCAGGAGGGTTGAGCCCTCTCCATCACTTCATTTAATAAGGTGAAGACGGTGCTATTCGGAGGAGGGAGGGATCGAATCGTTCACCGATTGACTCAATTAATCTTTTAAGGGTGCGAGTAGCCTCTTATTTGACAATTTTTTTTTTTTCCGGCGCAGCAAGTCACATCAGGCGTGACATGAATAGCGTCTTTTAAACATGGCGCAAATGCAGTACAGACGACTTTCGAACGCAAACAGCCAGTTTTGCTATTTGTGTGGTGCAAATAGTCCGTCATACCATTTTTATGTTGGGAATGGTCGTGTTTGCCATTTCCAAAGTGCAAATTGTCTGGTCATTTATACGTAATAACAAGTGAATATTAGCCAGTGCGATATTTTAAAGGCAAGAATCGTCAGTTTTGCCCTTTTTTTTTACAGCAGGCATTTCATGTTTAGCCATTTTCCACGCTGGAATCACGTGTCCAGGCATTTTAGGGCGCGAAATCTGGGTTCGTAAAGTCCGTTTCGTCATTTTTAGAGCGTGAATTCAGTCAATTTAGTCATTTTCAAGGCACTAATCGACATTTTTGCCATTTTTCAGGCCATAAAAATAGTCACGTCAAGCCAAAAGCAAAGAATGGTCAGTTTCACCATTCGTTGCTCGCGAATGGTCGATTTTGCACTTTTCAGCGTCGGAATAATCTTTTAGGCATTTTCTGGGTGCGAGTAGTCAGTTTAGCTGTTTTTGGAACGCGAATATGGTCCGTCAAGCCAGAGACGCATATGATCAGTATTGGCCAATTTTGGCGCGCGAATTGCCAGTTTTGACATTTTTGGCGCGCAAATAGTTGATTTAGCCATTTTTAGCGACAGCTTAACCATTTTTAGGCCGCTTCAAATCCGTTTGGCTATTTTTTAGAGCGTGAATTTCCGGTTTGGCAATTTTCACGGCGCGAATATAGTCAGTTCAGCCATTTGCTAGGCACTAATCGTCAGTTTAACCACTTTGGGGTGTGATTGCAGTCAGTTTAGCTGTTTTTATGGTAGGAATAGCCGTAGTTTGGCTATTTTAAAGCAGCCAATGGCTGTCAAGCCATTTCTAGTAGAGCGGAACACGATCGGCGGCTGAATCTTTATATTTTGTGGTTTCTCTACACAGGGAAACCGAAAATTGAGACAACATTTTTGTTTTGTCAGCGTCCGCTCGTACTGGTGACCCTGGAGTCAATATAATCGGCTGATACCGACGACCATGACGTGAAATATTCATTTCTGGGCCGTTTAGGGCACAGTATTTTTCTGTTGATAACGCTTCGAGGGGACTAGTAAAATCTCGTCTGTCTCAGAACTTATGCCTCGATGGTTTGCGGCAACTTTGGCCATTCGTCTTCTCGCAGCCCAATATAACGTCGAGTTTCTGGTGTAAATACAATTTTCGGCCTCCAAGGATGCACGGACGTCTTCAAGCTCTGGACAATTACCCAGATGCTGACCATCCATGAACCCGCCTCCACAGAGCACACAATCCGGGCTGTGAAATACACCTATTCTGTGCAGGTGACCTTGGAGGTAGTCATATGGCCTGTGGTTAGCCTGAAACAGGCTACAGCTACTTGTCGAGGAAGGTTATGTGGAATCCGTCCGTTTTGTACAGTCAGTGATTGCCACTTCCTACCTTCAGCTTCCCGCTGCTGCCTTTCTTCCAAAGATTTCATAATACAGGTCTTAATAGCTCTTTTGGAAGTGTGGTACGTGACGCTATTCTCAAATTGGGCGGAAAGGGCACCCTCTCTCGCCAGACGATCAGCTTCCTCATTCCCATACACTCCACAGTGTCCGGGAATCCACTGAAGCACCAGTTCCACTCCTCTGCTGATCAGCTCGTGTGCTCGTTGCTTGGACCTTCTCACAATGGAACTGTCGTCATCTCCTCTAGCGTTACACACGGCTTGGAGAGCTGCCATGGAGTCCACAAAAATTTCGATTCTGGTGTCAGCTCTCCTCAGGAACTCGCCCAGAGCCATAGAAATGGCTTCGACCTCCTCGTCAAAGTTGGAGGCTGACTGTCCAACGGGAGCACTAAGTTGGAAAGAGTTGGAGAAAACTCCTGCTCCTGCATTGGTGGTCGAGTTTTGGGCGGATCCGTCAGTGTAGACATGCAGCCATGTTTCAGGTGGATATCTCTCCTCTATAGTCGCCAGGGCAAGGGGTCTCAGCTCCTGGGATGAACACAGTTCCTTACTAACCTCTCTAACGAGGTCAAGTCTTAGCCGGGGAGTGCTCAGGATTGGCATTGAACCAAGAAAAGCCTCTCTCGGGCCAAGAGAGATGGCATGCTCCTCCTCAATCCTCGCCACTGCAGAAGTGAAGCTTGTCTGGGTCTTCAGTCTAGGTGCCACACTGTTGTCCTGGGTCCAGTATGGATCACTAAGCCTTGCCAGCCTTTCCCTCAACATTACAGAGGCTATCTGCTGTCGATCCTTCAAAGGTTCAATGCCCGACTGGACTTGCATTGCAGTGATTGGTGTAGACCTTGGGCCACCTGTTACGACTCGCAGGGCGCAGTTCTGGGCTTTTTCCAGCTTTGTGAGGTGGGTATCTGCAGCAGTCACAGTAACCTCAGATCCATACTCCAGAACAGGGCGCACGTAGGTTTTGTAGGTTAAGGCCAGGACATCCTGAGTTGCACCCCATTTGGTACCAGTGAGTCGCTTGAGCAATTTACATCTATTCAGGCCTTTATCCTTCAGAGAATCAATATGTTTCCTCCAGGTGAGCTGCGTGTCCAGTCTCACCCCCAGGTAGACTGCCTCCGATGTTCTCGGGATGGCTTCAGAGTTGTAGAAGAGCGAGATGGAATGCTCCTTTTTGGAAAGGCTAAACAGCTGAAAAATGGTCTTAGTTGGACTCACTGTCATCTCATTTTCGGCAGCCCATCTACCCAGTGATCTCAACGCTCCATTCAGTGCAGTTTCGAGGGCTTGAATCGAGCTGCTTGTACCCCAGATCACCAAGTCGTCAGCATAAAGGAGTGCGTTAATTCCAGGACTTGTAACCTGGTTGATGACATCATCAATCATTATGCTGAACAGCGTCGGGCTCAGCACTGAGCCCTGCGGAAGTCCCTGGCGAGTCTGTCTGTACACTGAGACCTCATTGTTGTATCGCACCCTAATGAAGCGCTGAGCAAGAAAAGAGGCGACAAACCTGTACATATGTCCATGCACACCCAGCTCCAGGAGCTTACTGAGCAGCTTTTTCCGCCAGACAACATCAAATGCTGATTTAAAATCCACAAACACAGCCAGTGAGCTTTGTTTACGTTGGAACCCGTTCTTTATTTCTTGGGACAAATGGGCAATATGTTCCATGGTACTGCGGTGTGCTCGGAATCCTGCCTGCGCGTGGGATAGCAGTCCCCGTTCTTCCAGGAATATGTTCAGCCGGTTGAGAACCATCCTCTCCAACAGCTTGCAAAACACACTCTTGAGTGCAATTGGACGGAAGTTCTCTGGGCAGGTTGGAGATTTGCCCTTCTTAGAAATGGGTATTATTTCTGCTTTTCGCCATTCTGCAGGCATTCCAGCTACCCATACTCGATTCAGGAAAGTCAACACTGTTTCTTTGGCTTTTTCTGCCATATGAATAAGAAATTCTGGTAGGATCCCATCAGGACCTGCGCTTTTTCCTTTCTTAGATTGCGTGAGGAATGCTCTAAGTTCAGAGATAGTGAAAGGGCTGTTGAAAAGGTCCTGCTCCATGGAGTTCAGTGCTACTGGTTTCAGCTCAGTGTATGGCTTACCATTGTGCTTCTTTGGTCTGTAGTTGCTTACAGCACAGTAGTGCTTACAGAAGTGTGAAGCTATGTCCTTTGGATTGGTAAGTAGCCTGTCTCTTCTCTTCATGGGCTGATTTTTTTCTTCCCTTTCATTGCTGAGCCTGGAAACAAATTTGTGCGCCCTGAGCCCGTCCTTTCGATAGTCCATCCTTCCCACAAAACCCCTGTAGGACTGCCTCTTACCCTGAACCACACCCCTTCTCAAAATTGCCTCTTTTTGTTTAAGTATTACACGATCAGCATGTCTTCCTGACTCTTCAGCAGCATCACGCGCCTCATCTCTCTCCTCCTTTGCAAGCTGGAGCTGACTGTTCCAGAAAGGTCGATAATGCTTCACCTTTCCCCTGGGTACTGCCTTCTTAGCGCATTTGAGTATGGCACTTCTCAGGCTGTTGTATGTCTTATCAACACTCTCCTCGAGAAGCTCGGAAGTGATTGCCTCATTGGTTGCTTTATCATACACCTTCCATTTTGCCTTCTTCAGGTTCCACCGAACAAGAGTGTTCCTCTCACTGGGACGCAGGCCACGGTTGTGTAAGTTAACGCACAACAGCTTGTGACCCATACTTCCGGGACTGTGCTGTAGGTGGTGAGACATTTTTTGTGCTAGAGTCGGGTGGGCCAATATAGCATCAGGGGTTGAGGTATATCCGGAAAAAGACATGAATGTTGGCCTGCCTTCCTCATTCTCAACATAAGTCACTGGGTTCGCGTCAATAAAGTCCTCCCAGATATGGCCTACTGCGTCAGTTTGTGTATAGTCCCAGCGGCTTGAAGGTGCATTCAGGTCTCCATAAAGGATCGAACCTGAGTCCCATATTGACTCGAGCCAAGCAAGATTTGGCTTGTTATGTGGGGGGTTGTACACCACAAAGAACCTGTAGCGCCCTCCACTCTTCCAGACTTCCGCAGTCACTGCCTCCAGTTTATCCTGGGCTTCCATCTGCTTGCATATAGCAAAGCTGGCCACCAGAGACGACTTCATAGCCACTATGATTCCCGACGCGACATTACGGCCCCTATTGAGGGAGTATGTTTGGTATCCTGGGATTTGAAAGTAGTTGAGGTTATCAGCAGCTGCTCCCGCTTCGACGATACCATATTGGCGATTCAGATTAACCAAATGCGCTCTGGTGGCGGTCCCACCGAAGTAGGAAGAGCGGTAGACTCTCCTTGGGCTCTTATGAGAAAACGCAGTTTTTGTTCTTTTTTATGAGTTTTCAGGATTTTTAAAGTTCATTTCTTTGAAATATTAGTTGGTATTACTACTTTCTATTAACAATAAACTCATCATCGAGGAATAATTGAGATAAAATGAAAGAACGCGCGGTGGGAAAATGATGGCGTTTTCCATTTACCGAGAATTTCGCACTTCGAGGGAGATTTTTCCTTCCGTCCTTGATGAAGGATGGAAAAATCCCCCTACCCTATGCAGAATATTGTGCAAATAAAAAACGCAATAAGCTTTCAAATATCTCAGCGAACTTCTATGAAATTTTTAGTAGAGTCACATTAGAGACTTTTTGAGACTCAAATGCCTTGTTTGAACTGAATAAGCAGGAACAAGCCGGATTCTGGATAAGTGCTAGTTGTTTAGCTAAGTGGTTGAGTTTTCGAGTAAAATTAGCCCATTAAAAGACGCAATTTCAGTTTACCCTATTCGGCAAAGAAAGCGAATTTCACCCCAGAAACTGACTGTGCTCACATAAAAAGGGGGCAATATTCCACGAAGAACTTCCACTTTTGCCGGTTAAACGATCGCTGTAGCTTCTAATGGATAAAAACTGTCAATTCTTGAATTAGCGATTTGTCTCCATTTTAGCCGCGAATTAGCGATTTATCTCCATTTCAGCCGTGTATTAGCGGTTTTCCTTGCAAAGAATTTGTGTTTTTCCTGATTTGAGCCGCTAGTAAGCGATGGGATTTACCCATGAATTAGCGCTAAATCTTCTAATTTTAGCCGCGAAGTTGTCTCTCAAGAAACCGCGACTTGCCATTTGCTCTATTCATTCTGTGAAATAGCAAAAGTTTTCAATTTAACGCCATAAACATTAGATTGATATAATGAATAAATCTGTCGCCGGCATTTTAATTAGTAAATTAATTAAACTGATATTATCCGGACGACGATGGAAGGGCATAGCCCAACACGATTCGAGTTTCGAGAAAAAATGGCTCTCCGGCGGGATTTGAACCCGCAACCTCTGGATTACCAGTCCAGCACGCTACTGGACCTAGGTGGGGTTCGGCTTAGCTTATCCCTCGGAGTACGACTCCCATAGGCGCCTCCGTGGCGCAAATGGCAGCGTGCTGGACTGGTAATCCAGAGGTTGCGGGTTCAAATCCCGCCGGAGAGCCATTTTTTCTCGAAACTCGAATCGTGTTGGGCTATGCCCTTCCATCGTCGTCCGGATAATATCAGTTTAATTAATTTACTAGCCATAAACATTCATTTTTCTTGACTTCACCCGCAAATTGCGTTTTCCATCATCTTAGCAGCTAATTAGGGATTTCTCTACGTTTCATCAACGAATTAAAAGTTCCCCCAATTTTCTCCGCAAACTACCTAACGCTTTTTCTGAAATTTGGCCGCGGATTAGCGATTTTTTTTTTTCACTTTCTGGCACGAAGTTACGATCAGAAGCCGCGAATTGACGTTTTCTCTATTTAATCAGCGAATTAGGCAATTTTATCGATAAATTAGCAAGTTTTATCCATTTTAGCCGCGACTTGACGATTTTTGTCATTTTTGCGATTTTTCACCCTTTTAGCCGTGAATTATAGCGATTTATCTGAATTTTGCAGAGAATTCGTGTTTCTCTTTATTTCTGCCACTAATTAGCGATTTTTCTCAATTGCATGCATGAATTAGCGACTTTTCTTAATTTTAGCCCCGGATTAGCGATTTGTTTCGCTTGATTTTAGCTATATGAATGAGCGTTTTTTCGCAGTTTGAGCCACAAACTTGCGTTCTGAATAAGCCGAGAATTCATGTTTTCGTAATTTTAGGAGTGAATTAGCGCTTTTTCTCATTCGCGAATTATTGATTTTTCACGATTTTATCCGTTGATTTTTGACGATTTGATCCGCGTGTTTCGTAGTTTTAAACGCAAATGACTGTAATTTACACGTTATCCGCGATTTTAGAGCTTTTTCTCAATTTTTGCCGTGAAGTTTTCTTAACTTTATCCGTGATTTAGCACTTTTTCTTGTTTGTGGCCGTGAATCAGTTATTTATTATTTTTTTCAATAATTTCATCTGTTGATTAGCCATTTATCTCAATTTCAGCCCCAAATTAGCGTTATTTTCCATTTTGGTCTGAATTAAGTGAGGGATTGGCCGCCCACCGTACGAGGCCACCGTATTTCTACGAGGAGGCGCGAATTGTAGCGATTTCCATTTCCACACAAAAATCCGAGGGGCGCCAAAATCCAACATTAGAGATGACTATTTTGTATGCCATGGGCGGGCCATTGTGAAAGGCTCAGCTGAGTCAGCGGGCCACCTTTTGGCCCGCGAGCGCCCTCGGTTGGCCACCCCTGCACTTTCATCAACGGTGGCCTAAGCCTTGCGGCGTCCTCTATTTGGCCGCATATACAATATTTGGTGCATAACTCCACGTCCCCTTCTTTGAAGCTCCTTATTGATGAGACCGTGCATTTATCACATAGGCAACATTATGAGACAACAAAAAGAGATAATGACTACGCGTACTGTCCATTATAGGTACAAATTAGGATACTAAATTCACTACGTTCCCGAAATGTAATTCTTTGAAAGCAGGTCGTAGAAGGTCGATCGAAGAAAGGTCGTAACCGCAAATCATATTTCAATCAAGTGTGGCAATAGTTCAGACGGAAAACATTGTGAACTCCTTAAAAACTGCAAAAACACATTATTTAGCCCTTACTTTGGTGGTAAGAGTAGGGCTCTTTTCCGCCATTGCACCTCGACGCTAGCGCTGCAAGTGATAATCTGAATCGCCAATACGTCAATGTCATTTTGAGTTATAAAATTCTTAAGTTCGGTGAACTTGGTCGATGTTAAGCCGCCTGCATTCCAAAACATAGTTTTGAGCAGAGCGTTGTCGTGGCCTTGAGAAAGGCCATTGACAGGAGACGGATTTTGCATTGTCTCTTCTTGTTGTGTCGCAAATAGTGTGTCTTGGGCTGCGAAGGCGACACTGTAGTCGTTTAGTTCACCTTTCGGCTATCCAGGGGGCACGTGAGTGTTTCTTGTTGGGAGAATAACTCGGACGCGACTACATCACCCCCCCGTCTGTCTCAGAACAGAACCTTTCACCCTATGAGAATGTGACAATCCCTCGTTAGATTTTGGGAGGTACTTCTGATTATGTTTATGCGAAAGTGACCTCGCGACTTCAAGGGAGGGGCCATGGCCCCTCCCTTGGATCCGCCATTGGGATAAAGCTGGACGTACTCGGACCTTTTCGGGCTGCTTTAAGACGAGAAAATCTGCTAAACCTAATTTCAACGTGAAACGCTCATTTTTGGAGATTTTATGGGGCTCTTCGTTGTGGTACTAGTGCTCCTTCGATCGTATACTTGTAGCTCTGGGAGGGGGGGATATATCCCCCCCGTACCTACGCTCCTGGTTAGCCGCGATTTTTTTTTTTTTTTTGTTACTTTTAGCCATGAATTTGCGTTTTTTCTCAATTTCACCCGTTAAATGGCTTCTATACATCACGAATTAGTTATTTTTTCTCAATTTTGGACTGAACTCTAATAAACTCTACGCCTCTGTGTACAGGTGTACCCTCAGTTGGGGATGGGGTCACATTACTGACTCCTACAAACGGTGACGATTTTCCGGAGACAAGAGAAGAACCCGAAGGTAGCAACCCCCACCCCCCACCTCCCATTTCTATTTAAAAACATCGTTAATTAATAATTTTCTATTCGTAGTAGTTGACTGCCTGTCCGATCGAAAATCCGTACTGGACGAGCAATTGGAAAATCGTCTACAAATGTACGTACCCGAGTGCGCCCCAGACGGTCGATACAATAAAATTCAGTGCTACAATTCGACTGGGTACTGTTGGTGCGTGGACGAGGACACCGGTAAACCGATTCCTGGCACGTCGGTTCGTGACCCGAATCCTCGGTGCGACGCTGTTCAGCCGCCGTCGCGACCTATGAAAGGTTGCCCTCAACACAGAAAACGTATGTTTCTGAGGGATTTGATCGATTTCTTCAGGGAGTCTATGAGTAAACACCAGAATTCGGGGTGAGTTTATTTTTTGAATGATAAAATACGAAAAAAAAAAAAAAAAAAAAATGTTTACCAACTTTTTCAGACAGATCGTAAATCCTCCCAAGCTAGCGGAAAGCCCGTCGGACATGGACCAGACAGTTCTCGTCTGGTATTTCCACCACCTGGACGCGAATAAAAATAAAGTTCTCGAACGTCGCGAATGGAAAACACTGACAGAGTCAGTGAGTCAATTGAAACGCTTGGAGCGTTGCGGTCGTAAATTGCCACGCCACTGCGACGTCAACCACGATCGACGAATAAGCATGACAGAATGGTTTCACTGTTTGGACACGGGATCAGTACAAAGCGACCAACCACCGAGTGAGTTTCCCCCTACCGGGCGCCCTTCAAGTCGGTCTTAAGACTTAAATTGTTTCAAATTCGAATTTTCTAGAATCGACGTCTTCGTCGAACAGCGCCAAGCGACGTGGGCCGAATCCGCTTGACTCGTTTTTAATAAATGACGACTAAAATGAGAAAGAGCACACCTTTTGACAAGAAAACAAAGGTGAGCAAGAGGCTACCGTCTTTCACAGCGGAACGCGGCGATTTCCGAACGATTTATGTAAAACAATCCTGCCGTTATAATTTAAGAAGAGTCAACAGGATGAGGGGGGGGGGGAGTAGGAGGTGATACGTGACGTCGGATGGAATTTCTCTTTCCTAGTAAACTATGTGCCAATTTAGAGTTATAATATTTGAAGAAAAACCGTAACTAAAAAGAAAAAAAAATGTAAATTATTATATTTGAAAGAATCTTTTGTATTTATTTAGAATGTTACCTTTTTATTATTCGCTGTTATGTTTTAGTCAATAGTTAATGTCTCCCTTTGTTATAAATAATTATGACACGTTTTAAAATTTAACTTGAATCATGTTTTTTGACCTGTAAACAGTAAAAGGGAGAATTGCCCGAATTGTGTGCGGAATTTTATTGAAACGAGAAGGCCCTGGTTCCATTTTTGACCTGTTGCCCTCAAATAGGCAGAGGACTTCGTCTTCAGGAAAGCTGACTACGTCCCTGGGGGGGGGGGGGGTGCAGAAGCTCATGGCCAGCCGAGAGTATAGGGTGAAAAGTGAGGAGGGGGGGGGCGACAGTGGTCAAAATGGCGATGAGACAAACATTCATTTTTTTTTATAACGGAACGGTGGGGGAAGGGGGTGGAAAAAACTAAAAGTTCGTTAGTTCACTAAATTTTCTTCAATAAATTACAATTTGGAACTAAATTTTCACAAAGAAACTAGCAGTGCTGTGATATCATGATAAAAAGGAGTTGAAAACAAATTCACTAGGCAACTATTTATAGTAAGATATTTACAACGAAATAAATTTCACCCTCCTAAAGTAAAATGCAACTTAAAAATAATTTAAAATTCCTCCAAACAATAAGGAATTTCATTTACAAAATTATAGACGTATATTCATAGGAAAGTCTTCGTTACTGTTCGTAAAAATTATAAAAACTGAAATACAAACGAGGAAGGGAATGTGACAAAATGTCCCACTTTTTGCACGGCGCGGGTCATGAAAATGTTGAAAAGTCGCGGCGATAGTCTCCTTTAGGACGCTTTCAATTCCGATGTCAATTCTTCGTCCTTTTCCTCGTCGTCTTCGTCAAAACCGAAACAGTTGCTCATGTCCTCTTGCATGGATGAAGACTTGCGATCGCCGACATCGTCCGTTGCACCCGCTTTTCCAACAAAAAAAAAGGAGTGTGAATTTAGGGTTGGGTCGACAATTTATTGCAATGCTCCGATTAATGCAATGCTGGGTTTAGCACTTAGCGGAGGATGAAATATCAAGTTTCGGTCGACAATGGTTTCAATATGTTAAGCTGGGCACACACATGCGCTACTTGCCAAGTTCCTAGCCGCTACTCGCCGAACTCCTAGTAGTGTGTATGTGTTACCGGCAAAGTGGGACATCCAAGGCATTGTGGAAAATGCCTAGGCATTGTTGACAATGCCTGGTGAAATCAGGCAATGTGGGAAAAGAGGGTGAAAGAAGAAATATTTCCCACTTTGCCTAGGCCTAGACGAGGCATTGTGCACATTACCTAACGATGAGCAGGCATTGTTCACAACGCCTATAACAGCACTGCCGGCCAGACGCGTCTATCAGGAGGGGGTTGGAGGCGACTTGCCTCTAATTGACGCAGCCAGGGGGGAAAAGATGATTTTTTTTAACATCCAGGGGGGGATTTGCTCCTCTCTTAAGGCCCAATTACACCAACCGAGTAGCTCGGCCGAGTGACTCGGCCGCGTACTGGGCCGAGTGGCTCGGCCGAGTACTGGGCGAGTAGGTGATGAAGTAGGAATGAGACAGTTTTGTTATGAGTTGTCATGGCACCGCGAAGCAGAAAAATTAAACGGGAAAAAATGTTTGAACTCAGTACCACGAAAATATCAACTTTTGTGCCTTTTGAAAAGTTTGCGTATAATTTGTAATTTAATTTAATTTCGCGTTCAAATGGTCAACAGCCGTGTTTTTATTTTGGTCCTTTTTCTTTATTATTGTTATATAGTTCATTTTTTTGTTAAATATTACATATTTTGTGAATTTCTTATATTTCTTTACTACGCTGGGCTGAAGTTCTCGAGGGGGAGAAGGGAGCGTTCTGGCTGATGATCTGAAGTTGTTGAAACCGGTCTGCTTATATTCGCGGAGTGACAAATTCTTTTGGTTGCTTGATTCTTTGGTTTGCTCTTGGTTGGTCAAGTCAAGAATAGGGCACCAGAATTGATAAAAATATGGCGATAAGAAAAATGCGTGAATGAGAGGCGAACTCTCAACAATCCGTGAGCTCGGTTGATCACATTTGCATATTTGGAAATGGGAAAGGGGGTGGGGTGGAAGAGTGTTGGGGGGTCCATACTCGGCCGAATAAATAGAACATGGTTCTATTTATGAGGTTCTTGACCACATTTTCATTAGGGGTTCCAAACATTTATTAATAAAATCAAAAATTTTAGGGGTGATATGGAAAACTAGAATCACGGATCATTATAGCAGTGTGGTGCGCTTAGAAGAGACTCTGGAAAACGCCAACTCAAATTCGAAAGAGACTAGTTCAGAAAATGTGAGAAAAATTGACTATGAAAACTTAAAGGCACTTCTGAAACAAGAAACTTGGAGTAGGGTTCTAGAGACACAAGAGGTCGATAACTCGGCGGAGGCATTTCATGAAATATTGGGGGAACACATTGAGTCTAGTTTGCAGGTTCTTCAGACGTCTCGTCGGATGCGCCCCCTTAAGCCGTGGATAACTCCTGGTTTAATGAGGAGTATCCGAGAAAAAGAAAAACTTAGCTTCAAACTTCGGAAAGCTCCGTTTGACACAAGACTGCGGACTAGGTTTAAAAAGTTTAGGAATCATTTAACAGAACTCATCCGAAAGGCTAAAGATACATACTTCTCTAATAAGCTAGACGAAGCAGGTAATAATTCGAGAGCTGCCTGGAAAGTGATTAATGAAGCCCTAGGGAGAAGAAAGGTTAAGACCGACATTGGCTCAATAAAATGGGAGGGAAAAATCATGGATACAAAGACGGACAGGAAGGCGATCGCAAACGCATTCAACAAACATTTTTCAACCGTAGGAGCTAAGTTAGCCGACCAATCATTCATTGCGGACGACCCGGGAATACCCACGGACGGCTCAGCCCAACCGTTCTGGCAAATAACAGAAGGTATGGTGGACAAGATTATAGCAAGCTTAAGGGGAGGTTCGAGTCCGGGGTTTGACGGGGTGTCAGTAATGACTATTAAAAAAATAAAAGATTTTATTTTAAGACCTCTGACGCATCTTATTAATATAAGCTGCACAAAGGGAATTTTTCCGAATATATACAAAAAGGCTATCATTACACCCCTATTTAAAGCGGGAGATCCTCAGGAAGTTAGCAATTACAGACCAATATCTCTATTGTCGAACTTCGCCAAAATAATAGAAAAAGCCCTCAAGTTGTACCTAGTAGAGTACCTCGAACAGAATAAAATAATAAATGATCATCAATACGGCTTTCAGCCAGGGAAAAGTACGCTTGATGCGGTTAGCAGTCTATTGGAAAAAATCACACTGGCGCTAGAGAGAGGGAAAAAGGTAATCGTAGTTTTCAAAGACATGACTAAGGCATTTGACTCTATACCGCATACCAACCTGATTGAAACTCTGATATCGCTAAATTTCCATCCGGGTTTCATTAAATGGACTAAGAGTTATCTTTCACTACGCGAGCAGGTAGTAAAAATTGGCGAATGTCATAGTAGCCCGTGTACTTTTGAATTCTCGGTCCCTCAGGGTACGGTGCTTGCGCCGTTATTTTATATTATATACGCGAACGGGCTCTTTGACTGTCATATAAACGGTGACATCCTGAGTTTTGCAGATGACTCGGCCATGTTTGTCACGGGCAACTCATGGGAAGAAGGGAGGAGTACAACCGCACTTAATCTAGCCTCTCTAAATAATTGGTTCAAGACAAGAAACCTAACTCTTAATTTCAACAAAACAAAGTTTATCGCTTTCGGGTTACAAAACGCCAGCATACCGAATATTGGGAACATAGCATGTCATCTCAGCAGACAATGTGACGCTCTTTGTGAGTGCCCATCAATACATCAAGTCAGGGAAATCAAGTATTTAGGAGTACTAATCGACCAATCGCTAAGCTGGGAGTCACATATTCGTTCACTCAATTCGAAACTCCGAAAGTTAATCCCGCTATGTAGAGAAGTTAGGAATTTCATGTCGCTTAAATTAAAAAAAACAGTTTTACTATGCGTTCGTTCAATCCCTTCTGATCTACGCTCTTCCAGCGTGGGGGTGGGCTTATAAAAGTAAACTGAATCCAGTAATGGTGACCCAAAAAACACTGATAAAAATACTAATTAAAAAGGAGAGAAGGTATCCGTCTCAAAAGCTGTTCGAAGATTTTGAGGTTCTTGATTTGAAAAGGCTCACGGAAAAAATAACAATCACATATACGTACAAGAAATATCTAGAAAATAAAATTGAAAAATCCGGAATAACAACTAGGAGTAGAGAACCTATAATCAGACAGGTAAAATCACAGACGCCATGTTCGCTCTTATCAATTATCAGTCTTGTAAAATCCACCTTTTGTGAATATCAACAAACCACCCCCAACCATTCTTATTAAACTGATAAGAACGAACATGGCGCCGTATGCGTCTACTCGTCTTTATAGGTTCCTTACTAGGAGTGGTGATAGGATAACTTTAAAATCTCCACTTGTCAAAACGAGCGCAGCACAAAAAATGTACTGGCACACTGGTGTGGATCTTTTTAACAAACTACCGGCGAGCTTAACTTCCTCAAGAATGACATTAACTCGAGGAGA